>CAJQUN010000633.1:0-269810 GCA_907163345.1 Haberlea rhodopensis | reverse complement strand
TCCTCCGACGAAGGTGGTGGGGCAGGCCGGCGGGCGTTGTGTGATGGCGGCAGTTATCTTGGCTTCTTGATTTCCTTTTTTGTTTTCTCTAGTTTCAAAAAAAAAAATAGATGGTAATTCCCAACTTGTTTTCGATTCACACAGTTGGTCTATTTTAACCGGATTTTATAATCTGGTATTTTTATCAACCAGAATCTTTCCCAGCGGGATCATGGAACCTGGTTTGCTCTGATATCACTAAATGTCATACTCCAAAACCCGAGCACATGATACCATCGTTGATTCCAAAAATTAATTCAAAATCAACAAGTCTCGTGTACATATCTATGATAAAACCAGTCTATTTATTCCATAACAATAATTGTATTTACAAATGAAAAACAAATCGAACAATTTATTTGTAAACCTTAGTTCTAACAGAGTTTGCGGAAGCGTAACAAAATAAGATCTTGAAATCTCCTCGGTATATCACGAGCCCTAGAATGGTCTTGTTCTTCATCTCCAACCTATTTTCTATACTATCTGTTATCTGGGGAGGGGAGGTAAGGGGTGAGTGTTTGGGAAAACACTCAACAAGTAAGGGTCATTTGAACATGATTAAAACATACGTATAAAGCTTTTCAAATAACTCTTTATCAAACACATAGTAAATCAATACACATACTCATAATTGCTGACACTAGAGACTTATCACATAAACACGTAATCACATACTCACTTTTTGGGATCAAGTGGTGGCTCATGTATGCATAGAACTTTGCTCTTAAGGATCAAGAGGTGGCTCTCATTTATGTGGCACGCTCACATCATGTAGCACTTTGCCCCGCCGAATCTAGTGGTGGCTTCTACATACGTAGCACTTTGCCCCGCCGAATCATTCGACTTTCGATGCGCGTTTCTCATAAACTTTCATAACATGATCTTAAAATACATTTTCGTGTTCAACTGAAATTTTAACACATATATAAGAGTTTCAAAAATGAAGTGATATTTGTAGCAAAAACCCACTTACAGTTATTGAAAGATTCGAAGTACGTTTGTATAAATTCCGGGTTGTGAAAAAAAATAGCACAAAAGCTCTCTTCCTTAGTCTTGAGATTTTTGAATATGTGTGTGTAGTGTGTGAAATTTTCGAACCACCATGCTAGTGTAGGATGAAGTTTTTGGTTATGGTATAATGTGAGATTTTTAAAGTTGGAGGTGGTCAACCTAGATCCACCAATTAGGTTCTTTCATGACTTGATCTTTGGTGGATTGATTTATAATGGTTTTTAATGGTGAATGGATGAGGTTGTACAATAAAGTTGATGGGTATGAGTTGTCAAGGCACTTAATTGGAGGGCAAGAGCTGTGGCACTTAATTTGGAGGGCAAGAATTGGGACATGAATTGTGGAGGTGCATGTTATTGAGGCGATTGAATGGGGAGTGAAATTTGTGGTCATCACATGGGCGGCAACCGCTCTTTGATGGTTTTTCTGATGGTCAAGCCGACGACTACAAATCAGCACTTTTTGGGAGGCAACCCAAGCATATCCTTTTGTTATTTAGTTTATTTGATTTTTAATTTTGTTTTTAGTTTTATTATCTCTCGATTCGACTATTTTATTATTTGCATTATTCTCTTGCTAGGTTCTCAGTGGAGTGATAAACCCCTAAAGCAGCGGAGCTTTAAAGATTCAATCTTTCTCAGTCCTCTTGCAAGTGTTTTGATCAAGGGGGTTACTTTTTCCCTGTTGATTCGTTTTAAACATTGAGGACATTGTTTCATTTAAGTTTGGGGGAGTGGCTTGCATGTTTTACTTGTTCAATCTGCATGTTGTGTGCTTAATTGACACTTGAATTGTCCTATTATTTTGAGCTAAATTTTTTAATGAGTTAATAAGTTGAGAAAAGAATGAATCATGGTAGTGGTTACTGTTCCATTATGATATTGATCTCATCTTGCATGTCGACTTGAGTTTTGAAAACAGTTGAACTTGTATGTGAATACTCTGTTTGAGTTAATATGTTAAAAATGAGTAATACTTTGAACACATTGAGTCATGATCTTATGGATTGCATGTTGAATAATGATAATTGTCGTGAACTTGACGATTTATCTTGAGCATCTTAGAGTACCCTTGAACCTATTTGATGACACTTTGAAGCAAAATTTTATAGTTACAAACTTGACTTAGAAATGAACTAGACGATCTTTGACACGTTTGAGCATTTCAAGCTTACCTAGTCTATATCAATCCTTAGTACCCCATTTTGAACTTTACTGAATGGTATATGCATTGCATATAATTAGACCATCATTCAACATTTATTGATAAACTCATTATACCTAGCCTCATATGAGACTAAAATAAAAAAATTATCATCACCCTAAGGGAGTATAATGAATCCCATTATTGCACATTAATTGTTATATCTTAGTGAGCTTATTGAAAAATATTGATGAATGAGAAATGGAAAAGAAGAAAAAAAAAGAGCCTTGAGAAAAGATTATATAAATAAGACCCAAAGTAGCCAATGCTAGAAAAATTTGAAGAGAAGCTCGATATGTGCTGAAATGTGAATGTTACAAGATTACACTATCTTCTTTGTACTTATCATGTCTTTTCTTTGTAACCGACACCAAAGGCCTAACATTACAAGCTTAAAAAGTCATTTTGATCCAAGTCTAGGGAGTTACTACATTAGTGAAGAAGTTGTTTGAAATTAGGCCCATGGGGTGCTCGACGATAATCTTGATTTTGAGTTTATTAGCATAATTTGATTTTGAAGATGTGTATGAAACTTCGGATCGACAATAGCACACACGCACGTTCCGAGTTTGCGATATGTTGCTTGATATAGGGAAAACACGTCTTGGTCAATTTGTTAATTGATTATTGTATGTCTGTAAGTGAGATGTCTGAGCTATTTAGTAGCCATGAATTGATTCATTTGAATTATCAATGTTTAACTCGACATTTTGATCTTATTGCTTGCTCGAGGACGATCAAGTTTAAATTTGGGGAGTTGAAAATTGTGATTTTTACACTTATATTGCTATGAATTTATATGCATTTTATTATGATTTTTGGACGATATTATGTGTTTTTGTGTTGTTTTTGTATGTTCCAGGAATAAAGGTAGAAATGAATAAAAGTGGAGGATTTGAGCTAATTAACGATGAAAAGGACCAAACATACCGAACTTGCGAAAAGGACAAGAATTTGAGTTTTTTAAAAATAAAAAAAGGTTACTATTCACATGATCGATCGCCATGAGGCCGGCGATCTATCGCCGATGGAAGAAAATTTTGGCGACTGATTGTCGTTGAAGGATTCTGAAAAATAATACCTTTTGAGTTTGAGTACTACAAAGAAGCTTCATATTTTCACTCCTCTATAAATAATGTACGAAAATCATATCAAATTCAGATTTTTCGTACCTTAGGATGAGCCTTCATCCCATCTTACACTTTCACCATCAACCACAATCCATCCATAAAGCATCCTAGCTTTGGAACAAGGCAACAAAGAGATTCAAGAGACGATCGAGAAGGAAGCGAGAGAGGAAGGAAGGATCTATGAACGAAGTCGACATCGGGAGTTTTTCTTTGTCTTTAATCATTAGTTTTGTTTGTTTTGATTGATTATGATGAATTAATTTATTTATCGAGGCTATGCAATCCTTTGTTTTGAACATATGACCTGATGATTATTTATTTGATTGAATTCCTTTATTCCATGCGTATAATTTATTGTTCTCCATGCTTTTGAAGGATTGATCACCTATTAATGATTATTTACATCGTAATTGACTTGACCATACCATATTGCGATACGATATAGTAAATTGTACCGTGTGATTTAGATTGAGACTGACCAAGTAGAATCTAGCACACGTGTTGTGATGTCTGGAATAATTAATAACCGTTTATTGGATTTGATATTGTTGTTTATGTCATATGTCGGGATTTAATTCTTGAGTATCGGATTTTGGAACCGAGTTGGGATAAATGATTCATGGATTGAATTTATATTATTAATTAAATTCAAGGAGATTCTTAAATTATTAGGAATTTTATTTTGTTCCGGAGTTAGAATAAATTCCGGGTTGAGTTTATATCTTAAATTAAATTCAAGAATGATGTCCGAAATTATGTACACTGAATCATTTAATTAATTGGAGTAAACTTGAATTAATTTCGGAATCAAATTATTGGGAATTGTAGTCGGACCCAGATTTGAAATTAAACTAATGGGAGTGAACTTATGGTGCACTTTTAATTAATAATTCTTATAAATAACAATGAGCCATTATTTTGAGTTTTTGATTTAATTAAACGAATTAATTTATGATGGGAATTAGAGTTAAATGGGTGGATAAAAGTAAGGGTTGGGAAGAACACACACTAACTCATCCTACACACACTAAACCAACGTTTTTCCTCCTCCTCCTCCTCACTATGCGTCTCCCTCATACTTAGCAACTTGGATCGATTTCTTCCTCTTTCAAGCACGGTTTTTGCTCGGTTTTGGACAAGGTATCCTCCCTCATACTCAAATCGTTCCTCCCTTGGTATGCCATGAAGTTTGGTTCGATTTTCATGGATTTTTTGGAGGCTTTTCGTGCGAATTTTTTGGGGGGAAATTTATTATGCAGCGTGTGTGTGTATTCTGCAGCGTGAGTGTGTGTATTCTGCTGAGTGTGTGTATATGCTGCTGTGTGTGTAACTGTGTGTGCGTGAGTGTGTGTTTCTGCAAGTGAGTGTGTTGTGCGTGTGTTAGTGTGTGTAGGTATGTGCAGAATACATGTTTTGTGTGTGTTATAGTGTGTATTGGTAGGTGTATGTGATTTATACACATGTGTAAAGAGAATTTCAGCATGTATTGGTGAATATATAGGTTATATATACATGGCTATGTGTATTTAAATCTGTATAGGTGTTGTATATGTAAGTGTAGATGCATTTAATTGAATATATGTGTTGAATATACAAGTGTAGGTGTATTTAAGCATGTTGCAGTATATACATATGGAATGATGCATCGTCACTATGAAAGTAATCTGGATTCGATTATCATGTGATAAATATACACTAATACTTTGAATTGTATAAGTTATTAGTGTGTGGGTGAGGTAAGGATTTGAAGTACGAATGTAATTTTTAACTAGATGTTGAGAATGTTGGGTAAATTCTACGAACAAGATGGATAATAACATGATAAAATAATATGGATTTTATTGTTTTGAAGTGATGGGATCTCCTAATTAAAAGATTGAATATGTAAATGACAATGGTATGAACTAATATATAGTTGCTCAGGGAAGTATCAATTACCTTGATTATGTAACAATGTTCATATAATTGAGTTGTTGATTGATGATATTGAAATAAAGTTAAGAAATATACAAATGATATTAATTGTGATCTAACATTGAGTGATGATTTTGATTTAGATCCTACATGATTCTCGGATGTCGGGGGTAGCTTGATCTTGTTATCGACTATAAGGTACGTAATGACGTACGAGCAGGTATACGTGATGTTAATTACGTACAATGATGCATACATACATTGAAATTGGATATATGAATAAGTAGTGAATGGAGAATCATGATAGAATTGTGGAAATTATAGTATGTAATGAGTTTTGATAGAATGATGAATTATTCCGATGCCGCCGCTATTGAGCGTGCGATGGTTATATTGTCGCCGCTGTTGAGCGTGCGATGGATTACAGTGCCGCTGCTATTGAGCGAGCGATGAGATATGATGATATGTGACGAGGAAATGGTGCGATGGATTACAGTGCCGCTGCTATTGAGCGAGCGATGAGATATGATGATATGTGCCGAGGAAATGGTGCGATGGATTACAGTGCCGCTGCTATTGAGCGAGCGATGAGATATGATGATATGTGACGAGGAAATGGGTGACTGAGCTGTTATTGATTTCAATAAATCATTGTTGCAATACCTTAGCATTACTGAATATAGATCTAATGGTTTATGAATATCAGTACTATGAATCATTGTGGTGATGATTTATTCGATTTTTAAGTTGACGGTCTTGGATATTGTGAGAACAGGAACATCGTGGGAGCTCTCACACGGTTATGGTATATACATACAGGGAATATTATCTTAATTTGATGTTTTATATTCTGTAAATTGGTAACTGTTTAATTGATGATATTGAGATCATGTTGTTGGTATGCTCACCCAGTGTGGGGGTTGTTTCTGTCGAAACAGGTAAAACATGTATGACATTGGTTCTGAAATGAGTTCGAGCTATTGGAGTGGAATACTACCATGGGCATGGTATCAGTATTGGTAAATGAGAGAATGCGATATATGCGAGTAAATTTATACTCATTTATTCATCGCTCATCTGTGAGCATTTTAATACATGTATATGGTCTGTATAAGAATGTTGAATGTTGCAGAGCTCCACCTTTACTTAGTTACTTTATTTTGGTGGATGTTATTACTGGATATTTGTGATGTTGTTGAGGATATTTATTATGGTGTGTTCTTATTTTTGGGAAATCCAGTTTACGGGGAGATTCTGCCCAAATATTTATAAAAGTTATGGGAATATGTGAAGCATGTGATGATTCTTTTAAAGAAAAGAAATTTTTACATACACAAATGACGTCATAATTGCATTATTGACGTGTTGTGGTCTTACACGTGTGATAGCAATAGATTTACCAAAATCGAAGGCTAATAGTTTTCACAAATCCCCATTCAATATTGATTGTTCAATAAGGAGACGGGAGTGACTTATTGCAACACTAATATTAGACTTGTAATAGATTGACCACAGTATAACGAATGCATTAGGAAAACTCATCACCTTAGAAATATTAGGTTATTCAATCGAGAATTGTAGGGGATTACATTGGTGAGCCAAAGTCTCGATAATCTTCTCTAGTGGATTTTTCTCGTTAACTTTGATTACCTTGGTTGGATTATTATTAGTATTTTATGTTTGTTAATTAGTTTAATTATTCATTTATTATCATGGGTTAAATATAATTTAAAGACATCTTATTTGGTACTTACAGTTAGTCCATGTGGGTTCGACAACCTGATCTTAATCATCTATACTAAAACTTGACAACCGTGCTCTTGCGGTAAAATCGCGCTACACTGAAATTTATTGTTTAAATAAATCGCGTTCACACCGATAGACTCATGTATTGTCTTTAACAAAAAAAATTGTCTACTAGCGCATGTAAATTACATGCATCGTCACCAATGTGCACCACCACCTTAACATTTGTAGTCCATCATCCATTAACAATGTTGTTGGGAAACCTCTCACTCACATATGATAAAGTTTGGAATCTTAGAAAAAGTAATGCTGGGAACCAGCAATTGACTATTGTAAACAATTCGTCCAATAAAGCATCATTAGAATTAAACTAATTTTGAGTAAGTCTTTATCAATATAATTACATTCTCAAAATTTTTTTTCAAACAATTCATCGAACATATTAAATATATTGTAGTTTTGAGTTTCACATTCAAAATCTACAAACATAGTCATTACAATAAAATTTAAATGTATAAGAAATATAAAACCAAATCAACACAATCGAAAAGTAGAAGAAGAATATGCTTTTGCGACATCTTCATAACAATCATAGACCCATTTACATTCTTCAATCTCCACAACAAAGGCTTTCCGGTCGGAGTTATCTGCGCACAGAGATGACATGAAGGAGGAAGGAACATCTGTTGTCGCTGGTTTTGCATTTCTGGAGGATCTCATATTTCATTGCCATCTTTTTGGAGTTTAAAGCGTTATTTGATATGCTTGCAGAAGAAAGTGATGGATAATTTTGTAATTTTGACCTAAAATTGACATAGTTGAAAGAAAAAAATATTTTGTTGGACTGGGCTGAAAAACTTTAACCATCGGATAGTGGCCTGAGTTTGGCGAACCCAACTCTTTTAGGCCAACAAAAATTTCAGCACAGCCCAACTTTAAGATAAACTCTCTAACCCTCACCACTTCCCGCAGCAGAGGAATTAGAAGGAACGATCCGAAAACCCTAAATGAAGTTCAACCCCCGCGTCTCCTCTTCCCGGCGCAAGAGCCGTAAGGCTCACTTCACCGCGCCGTCGAGCGTCCGCCGCGTTCTGATGAGCGCTCCGCTCTCAGCTGATCTCCGGACGAAGCACAATGTCCGGTCCATGCCGGTCCGCAAGGACGATGAGGTGCAGGTTGTTCGAGGAACATACAAGGGTCGCGAAGGTAAGGTGGTCCAGGTGTACCGCAAGAAATGGGTAATCCACGTGGAGCGAATCACCCGTGAGAAGGTAAACGGGTCCACTGTCAACGTTGGTATTCACCCTTCGAAGGTTGTTATTACAAAGCTTCGCATCGACAAGGATCGCAAGTCGCTCCTGGATCGCAAGGCTAAGGGACGCGCCGCAGCTGACAAGGACAAGGGGACTAAGTTCACCGCCGAGGATATCATGCAGACCATCGATTAAGAGATCAATTAGCCGAGGTTGTTTTTGCAATATTGTTCTGTTATTATTGTCGGATTTCATTGAGGGTAATCGAGTCATACTATTCAGATTTCATGTCACGTAATTTTACTCCCATTCGAGTTTTGATTCAATCCTGATATTTTTGTGTCTTAGTTACTGAGCTAAATGTCTATTATACTGTGAAATCATCACTTGCTGAAGTTATATCTTTGTTTGTCTGTGTATGCTGAAACTGGAATTTTTCATCAGTGGTTCAGTTTTTCTTGAAAGTGTTTTACTACTCATTTGGCCATATTCTGATTGATTTTTCGTTTACTAATAGTTATAGATGAGACATTTATGATGGGAAAATTTGTTTGTCCATTTAAATTACCCTGTGCAGGAAGATGATTAAGATTAATGATCTTGTTATTCCTTTGGAATTTAATATGAAGGTGCATTCTAGGTTTTTCAAGAGAGCATATTAATGACATATTTGGAGGTGGTGATTAGAGCTTGACCGCATAAGAAGTTGATAATACTACGAACTTTAGAGATACAAGTGAGAAGACTAGCATGAGTTCACGACTAGATTAATGCGATGGAGAAGATAGAATGTGGTTTGATTGAATGGTATGATTTTATGAGAGAGAAGGTGGTTTGGTTGAAGGTTATGGTTTGATAAGAGAGAATGTGATTTGGTTGAATGTGTTGATTTTCTAAGAGGGAAGTAGTCGAGCTAGTTGTTTTCTGAAAACCTTCCAATTTTAACTTGTGATTCCATAGAAAGAGCTAGCTGATTAAAAAGTTTGTCCCCTGATCTTTTAGGCTCTTTGTATCGCCACAATTGGAAGAAAACCAAGAAAATAACTGGATTCTTTAACATTTTATTAAGTGAAATTGAAATATCAATTGGACTGCTAATATTTATGGAAATAGTTTGCATGCTTCTCGTATTCTTTGGTGAGTAGAAACCTCTTGTTGATTTTACTAGAGCCGTTTCCGTACTGTGAACGATCGCTTAATCGTTTCTTTTTACGCTGAAATATTTTTCTTTATTTGATCATTGGTATAATTTGATTATTAGCTTTTTGTTCATGTTGAATTTAGAACTTTCTGAACAACGTTTAGCTGTGAAGTGTGTATCTTGATAGACTTGACCATGTTACTTAATACATCTAATACTATGGGGGCGGATATCCAAATTTTCATCCTGTAGTTATGAACTTGTAAAGAAGGATTGATTATGCCATTATTTGTTGTCATGCTCAAACAAACCCTGAAATTAACCATTTGACTAATTGCTTCCTACAGAATTGAACAATGTGATAAATATAAATTCAAATATTGTTTTTTATAGATGAATATGTTATATTTTAGAACAAAAAATGGCCGATTGAAAAAAATCGAACAGCTTTCTTTACTAACCTTTTCAGAACATAGTCTTAAAAATTTTGAATTGGGATCTTTGGAATTTGGATTAGGAAATCATCTTTTGAATTAGGACTTTTGGAACTTTGTAGATTTCTAATCGGCTTATGCGCGTCAGTCTACTTGTGCTTGACAAACACAATCAACTCTTGCGGCGTAAGGATGCCTCATCACGCTTGACAATTCCATAAAATACTTCAACAACGCTTCCCCTCAGCTTGAAGGCAACACAAAAATGACGAAATTGGAGAAAGAGAAGGAAAAATAAGAACCAAACAACTGATGTCTCCTGATCATGCAAACTGCAAACTGTGTTGTCCCCAAATGTGTAGAAATTTATCTTCGAAAATATGTGATGTCCTCATCTAGAATGGAGAACTGAAAAATGAGCGTGATGTGAGAAGTCGCAATGTTCCCAGGAAACAATGCAAATTATACTCGATAGCTGACGATCCCGTTGGCAGTATGACCTTTTTGACTAATTATCTTTGATATTCCTGCCGACTTCCCTTGCAACCTCAAGAAACAGAGGTATTGGTTTCTAAGTGCAACATTTTTGGCAAGAGGATCTCAATGTGTCGGATGGCCACGCAGATCCTGCTCGACAGAGTCACAAAGGCTTTTCAAATGAGCTCGTGCTCCGAAGCATTGGCTAGCTTGCTGTGGTTATCATCTTCATTTTCACGAGTGTAAGCCTGTCAACAACATAGGATACTCCCAGTGCAATTGTGTTCTCGTTTGTAGAAAATTTTCTGGTGATCTCTCCTCCAGCAGCACCTCTCTTCAGTTGTTGCCCCTGTGAGGAGGCGTATGAGTGAAACTGAGCTTGTCATCTTTCATGAAGAGAGCCAAGAAAAAGGGCTAAATAGGCAATTTCAAGAATGTCTTCTATAATCTCACTGAAGAAATATCGGAGCACAGAAGTCTCGTTTCATCAAAGATATGGCGGCAGCGTTTTTTGTTAGTTCACCAAAAGTGGTGTCACAACCAGCCTCAGCCTCCCAAGCAACGGTAGGGTTGTCAGCAGTGTTCGAAACATCTATTGGATGGGTTCAGTTCAGTTCAACATGTTTAGAGAGGGGTAGATCCAATGGCCCCAAATTAGAGAGGGGTAGATCCAACGGCCTGAAATTAATGCGTGGACCTTGGGGGTCGTTGGATTGTAGGGTCAAACAAGCCGTTAGAGAGTTATATACAGTTGCATACTGTCGTCAAAGTTTGATATAGCTATGATGTCGCGTAAAGATGAGTTTAAAGAAGAAATCAAAAAACAGTCTCTATTGACTGCACTTCTGTTTCTATACATTTACCTGATTCATGGTTTAACATCATCTTGATAAATGTACTAATAAGTTTGATGCTGATTTTTTATATTATAAGTTTTTTTTTTCCTTTGGGAGTATGAAATTTCGTTGGCAGATTAACATACGGATTTTAAATTACAAGATCTTGATTCACTTCATTTTAAATCCCTTTCCGAATTCAAATCTTTTAATGCAAATATATACGCCCACCGGTGTATCTTATAAATTGTATGTATTGTGATTGATGTCAAAGGTTGCATGCACATACAAATTACAAATACATGCTATAAGTTATATACTCCGTAATTCTAGTTATGAGAGTCTTCCTAATGTGGATATCTTTCCTCGTTAAGCTTCTTGGTTTGGCCCTTTTGGGCTCCACTGGTGTTTTAGTAATCTCTCGCAGACGCTTTACCGCATTTGGTTCTACTCTTTTTCCTTCAACTTTGGATCCCATTTTCGGTGTTCCCTTTCTGGCGTGTCTACAGTATCCATACACTCTTACTCTGGTTGTTGGTCTCCAGCGGTGGAGGGAGTTCGGCCTCCCGTCGACCTCCCTGATTTCCTTCTTTGGACCGCTCGTGGAATGGGAGAATCCCGAGTATTTAGGTGCTTGCGCTTGTTTGGGAGTAATCTTTCTCCCCTTTTTATCTGTGTATCTACAGCTATCTTCTATACTACTATATTTTTGTTATCTCGACCGTTGGTTTCAATCTATGGGCAGAACCTTATCCCCGAAATATGCCCCTTGGTTGCCTATATATTTGTTGTGTTATTTTGGTTGGCTTCTGTTGTTTGTGTAAATATATGTATTTTGCCTCTGGATCCTTTGATTTGATGGTTTATCTGAGAGCTAGTCTTGACTGGATAGTTAACGCTGTCTCTTATGGCTGTGCTGCACCACTTTTGGATTTATGGTTTTTGCTTTCTTTTGTTGGTTATTGGCTGGATTTCATGCTTTTGGTTATACTTTTGAGAATTTCATACTCTACAACCATCTAGTTTCAAGGGTGTAGTTAATTTGTAATGGATATGGTTAAGAGAGCTCATTCATTTATTTGTCATTTATCAGTTATAGTCTCTCTTCCATCTTTGTTTGTACCTTCACATATCATTGAAGGCAGTTACTTTACACGACACACTTCTTGGTTGCTTGGCTTGGTGGCTTATGTTGTGCGAGTTTCAGAAACTATGATCACTGAGTCCATTTGTATTGCATTTCATTCGCAACAACCAATTATTGTCCATCATTGCCGATGCTTTGTTGTTGGTGTAGCTCATGTTCTAGCTAATTTTACTCTTCAGAATGTGCAAAATGTAGAGCTTGTGGACTTTTGTCCTAATTTTATTTGTCGCTTTGTTTGTAATGACTTTCTAAATGTTTAATTATAATGATGTTATTTCCTAAAAAAAAAGTCGGGGAGTGATGGCCAATTCGGCCCACACTATATACATTATAATCCTTATTTTGATGGTTAACTAATACCTCCGGTGAGGTGACAAGTGAGTTCTGATCACTATTGAATTGCATCAAGTGATGGATGAGATAACAAAAGACATACATATTGTATTACCTTGGAACATACTTTTTGCTGATGATGTTATGTTAATCGACGAGACAATGGCGGGGGTAAATGGCAAATTGGATTTATGGAGAAAGACGTTGGAATCAAAGAGTTTTAGATTAACTAGGTCTAAAACGGAATATATGGATTGCAGATTTAGTGGTCGTTCCTTTCGGGATTCCGGTGTTGTAACACTCGGTGGTCAAGAGGTATCGATGAGCAGCAAGTTTCGATACCTAGGTTCAGTTATCCAAAAGAATGGAGAGATTGACAGTGACGTTAACTATAGGATTCAGGCTGGCTGGTTGAAATGGAGAAACGTCGTCGGAGTTCTATGCGATCGAATATCCAACTGAAATTAAAGGAAAAGTTTTATAGAACCGTCGTTAGACCCGCAATGTTGTATGGGACGGAATGCTGGGCAACCAAGAAGAATCACATCAAAAAGATGAGTGTGGCAGAGGTGTGTATGATTCGTTGGATGTGCTGTAAAACCAGAAGAGATAAAATAAGGAACGAAGATATTTGAGCTGAAGTGTGTGTAGCTTGTATAGAAGAGAATATCCAAGAAAACCGCTTACGTTAATTTGGTCATGTTCGACGTAGGCCCAGCAATGCACCTGTGCGTCGAGTAAAGTCCATGGATTTCGGCCAGTTTACGAGAGTGAGAGGAAGACCGAAGAAGACATGACTTGAAGTTATACGCAAAGACTTTGAGTGCAAGGGGATTACAGAAGATATGTTGACCGCTATAAGCGTTTGGAGAAGACTGGCGCATGTGTCCGACCCGACTTGATTCTTTCTATTGTCCATGTGGCATACCCCAACTCATTGGGATTAAAGGCTTATTTGTTGTTGTTGTTATCATATCTTATGTACCATACGGTACGGTACCTAAATGTATTTCTTCTTGAGATGTGAATCAGGTGGGATTTTGAAATAATTATAAATATTAAACTTAACTCGAGTATTTTTCACCAAAAAGTGTTATAAATTAGTCTAGTTCCTGAAAGTTTATGCGCCTTTTGCGAAGAAGTTCAAGATTGGAAATGAATTCGGTTCTCAGGTTGGTTCTTGAGCTCGTTTTGAGTTCATAAAGTTGTTAATTTTTAACATAATTATAAGTTCAGATCACAAGTTTCGCTCATGATCTTGTACTCAATAACTTTGTATATAAAGTTAACACTAATATTTTGATATAGTAAAATTACTTGAATAATAACAATATGAATCATGTAAAATAAGCGAAATGATACCCTAGCGTTAGCATACATCATGCTACATCAAAAGATCCAAATTTGCTTTCGATATGGGTTCCACATAAAAGTGAACCGATATATCCAAATCAAATTTGAACTCTTGATCTAATACAAAGTTATTATACATTTATGTCAGGTTGAACTCGTCCATAACATGTCATGAGCATAATTGCTCGAACTTTCGCTGACTGGGCTCTGATTCTCATAGGAGTTGTGATATCATTGAAAAATCCATATGCCAAACTTGTGTCCTTGTGGAGTATTTAAAAAAATAATCCTGCTTTCAAAATAATAAAAAACATGATCTCTGTTTCACTAAAAACACAAGATTCCACTCGTAGAATGACGAATTTGTAGTGAAATAGAGATAATTTTTTTAAATATATGTGAGGGAGGGTGGGTCATCTGTCAAAATCTTCCTTTTTTTTTAACCAATAACAAATTCAGTGATCGGAACGAAGTATAAATTTATCTCACAAAATACAAATAAGTGATATTTTCAATTAATATTTGGAAATATTATTATTTTGATGGTGAAATTATAGTTTGTAAGGCTTAAAAAAGCAAGAAATAAACTATACAGAGATGTCTTTCACCATTGAAGTTTTCGTGTTACCTGGATAATATTTATTGATTGTTTCTCAAAATACTCTATTAACCAAAACTTTACTCCCCTTAAAAAAAATCACAATTCAGCTAGAGTTTGAAAGTTTAACTTTTATTCTACTATAGTGTAAAGCATGATATTAGAGTCGAGTTTATACTTTCCCAAAGGTGGGAGCCATGTGTGAGCCGAGTGGAGGATTTATACTACACGAGACGAACATAGATCGGTGGGAGCGAATATATCGTTCACAGTCCATGTCGGCTTGTGAAGGATGAAGACTTCATGCCCAAGTTTACCTCACCCCCCTTCTTTTGATTTTAGGTGTGAAGTAGAGTCAAACCAAAAGCCGCGAGAAACATTAGTTCTCCGAGAAAAGGTTGCATCTAGTGATCTATACTCGGTACAGCTCCTCCCACCATAGGGTTAGTTGGCCACTTGAAAAATATGGGTGGTTCACCAACATATATGGTCCATTGCCGTCCAATGATCAATGCCTAGTAAAGCATGAGCTAACCTATTTGGGAAGGATTCTTGGACTAATTTATATTCTTAAATATCTTTCTGTTCTCTAGTACTTAGGTAAGTATGTGAGTGAGTTGGATGTGTAGGTATTAAAAGATTACCCAACATAATATATGAAGATTGCTAAATTGTTTAACTGCAACTTCATATTATGTGCTAAATCTCTATCGAATATGTGAAGTAATTTTAAACTATGACGTTATGAAATTCTTGATATAACAATATGATTTTGAAGCACTTTAAATTTTGAAATCCAATTGTAGGAAATTTTGAATTCTGACAATGATGCAGTTGGGGTTAAAACCGTTATTCGAATCTAATATGGTGATTAACTGTTGTTCTGGAGTGCCATATCTTTTATTCGGGGGTGAACTGGTTTTCTAACTTTATCTATGTGAGTGTTAAGTCTAGACAACTGATATCAGTACAAGAAGAAAATTAGAGGATTTATTGTGCTTATATTAGATGAAATATATTTATTTTCTGTTCTGGTTGTGATGAGAGCAAATATAGGTTTAGGCTCCGATGAGGAGCAGTATAATATATTTGTTTAGGCTATGATGGAATAGTATAATGTCTATTTAGGCTCTGATGAGAGCAATATAACATTTTCGTTATGTTCTGATGTGAGTAGTTCTGTTTCGTTCTCAAGTTCATTTTTGGAAATAAAAAAATCAAGTTACGAAAACTATATTATAAATAAATATGAAATATTTAAAGGGTTATTATAAATAAAGTATAATAAAGTATTGAGTGTGTTTCATTAATTGAAATTGAAGTAAATTGCAAAGATAAAGATGATTTAAATTGTTGAATGAAATAATTGTAAATGTTATTAACGTGACAATGAAATCTACTTTTGAAATTAGCTTATAATTACATGGATAAAATATGTTATTATCCCCTAAAACATAATGTCATTTCTTCGCTCATTTCCCCTAATCCCAGGAGAGAATTTGGCCTGCGATGACATCAAAAAATTACAGGCCAGTTATATATTCACATTATTGACTAGAAATCTTGGTTGGGCATAACTGTTAATATGTAATAACTGATGGACCACGACATGAATACCAACACAGCGGCCTGCAGAATGAGACTATGGCTTATTTAATGTAAGCTGCAAAATTATAAAGTACCTTTACAGACTGGACAAAATATGCATTGGATCCAGGCAAAACAGGATTTTGGAGTATTGTGAACTAAATTAAATATAATATTAAAAATTTATTAATATGAATTTTTTTGCTTAGCCCTATTTGTTCAAGAATTATAAACCAAATTTCTTTTAATAAATATATTGTTTAAGTTTGGCATATTAAAAAAATATATTTTGTACAGTGAAAATGTATATTATACTCATACCCATAATACATTATTATGAGCAATTTAATGAAATATTTAGACCAATAACATTCCCAAATCTTATTTTGAAAATAATTATAAATTAATTTTTTTTGTCAATTTTTGCGTTTGCTAAAGTACATTATCAAACCTCTCTTTAATTACACAAGTTATAGCTTTGTGTATTGATTTTTGAAAATTCGTTTTTAACTATTGTTGTATGGTATATAACTTAGTTAATATTATTAGAAGTTTTAAAAGTAATTATATTTAATTATTGAAAATAACACTTTAATATAAATCGAGTCCGCAAGCCATAACGAGCCCAAATTTGGGCTAAACCCAATTAAGCTTGGGTTACAAATTTTGGGAAAATTTCGTGCAGTTAACATTAGGTACAGAAATTTTCGGTCCAGTCACAAAAAAAAAGTTCTTTTAACTCTATTTTTAATACAATGATCAAACTAGGGATGGCAATGGGGCGGGTTTGGGACGGGTTTGGTCAATCCCAGGACCCGCTCCGCTACACATAAAACCCATACCCGCCCCGCCCCGCCCCGCTTAGACCCGCCGGGTTCGCGGGTTTACCCGGCCCGCCCCGCAAACATTTTTTTTTTTATAAAAAAAAAATTTTGGTAGAAATTAAATTTGAAACACAAAAATTGAGTTTTGAGATTGAATTTAATGTTTTCCTCTAGTAAATATTTATAATAAGCATCATAAAACTATCTTTAAACTATCAAAAATTTATTATTTAGTTTTTATTCCATTCAAAATGTTCAACTTCTTCACCATAAACACATGAATTTTGATATGAAATTAAACAATAACACATTATTGTACAATCAAAGAAGTGAAATGTATATTCAATATTAATTTTTTTAAAAAAAAAATTAAAAATGCATAGCGGTGCGGGGCGGGTTCGGCCAATCCCAGGACCCGCCCCGCTTCCAAACCCGGTTGAAGCGGGTTTGGCGGTGGGTCGTGTTCAATACGGGTCCGGGCTTGGACCCGCCCCATTGCCATCCCTAGATCAAACTAACCCCACTTATCAAAACACTCTGCACCGCATGAGTAAATTTTATATGCACTGCATAAGTAACTTTTACATGCACCGCAGAGTCAATTTATACATGCATCGCATGATCAATTTTGCATGCACCACATGAGTCAATTTTAATTAATTAATTCAATTAATTAATTATGGCTGATTCTGAAATAAAAACGTCATTTTGAATTCTTTTGTTACGCGTCGAGGTTGTCTCTGCTCTCGGCATGGTGACCAAGACTCGTGATTTTAATTTGACTTAGTATTAAAAAAAAATTCATTTGCATGATCACATTAAAATATTTTGACCAAGACTTATATGTGAAAAGTCACTTGAACACGATATAGTACTCAAATAATATGGGTTAATTATGTTTTAATTGTAAATTACATACAGCTATAGACTCATATAGTACAGATGAGTCATCCGGTGAATGTAATTTATATGCACCGCACGAGACTACTAAGAAATTACCTATCGGTGCATGTAATTTACATGCACAGATAGACTAGCGGTGCATATAAATTACATGCACTGCTAGGTAATTCTTTGTTAATCTTATGCGGTGCATGTAAATTACATGCACCGCTATGTAATTTCTTGTTAGTCTCGTGCGGTGCATGTAAATTACATGCACCTACATATGGTGCATGCACCTCTAGAGTCATATGGTGCATGTATATTATTTTTATTTTCTATACTATAAAGTGAGTATTTTGCCTTTGAATTTAGTGGGTTTCTTTCTTGTCAATTAAAAAGTATATTAAATTCACATGCATCGCATAAGAAAAAGTTTTTTTCGGCTCAATCAACAAAAAATAAATGATTTCAACTAATGGTGCATGTATATTACATTTACATGCACCTCATGAGTTGTGCACTTTTAGTCTCATGCGGTGCATGTAAATTACATGCACCGCATGACTGATATGCATCGTATGACCCTAGAGGCGCATGTAAATTGCATGCACCGATATGCTCTGTTGGAAATATTCTGCTTCTTCTTGATTTATTGTAGATTTACAATATAAAACTCAAAATTACAGTGTATTTGAGATGTTTCATGAGTATGTTTTGGTTAAAGACAATATGATTCTATCAGTGCATGTCATTTACATGCACCAATAGACTCATCGGTGCATGAAATTCACATGCATCGATACATATTCATACTCCATTTTAACATTTATATTTGAAAATGCAGAACTTTCTTTGAATTTCAAATAGTGTAATTTTTGACAACAAAACTGGACTTAAGTTTACGATGAACTCGTGGCTCCGTTTGTATCATTATCTATTTCGAATTTTGCTAGAAAATGTTTCATTAACTTAATATACCTTTTGACAAACAGATTATGTGCACCATAATTGAAATAACAAATCAATGTTAATTGAAGAACAAAAATCTCATAAAACTGCAAAAAAAGTCAGAATTTTCTATTTTTCATTTAATTAAAAATTTTGCAGAGTAGCAATTTGCCATGTTGTCTTTAAAATATGACTAATATTATGAATTACACTATTGAGCATACAAGATAATTTCACAAAATAGGAATGACGTGAAAATATGAAAGGAAAATCATTTACAGTTTCTTAATAATTTACACGTAATGAAAAATACAACGATGATCCTGACGTGGGCACTCACATCTGCGGCAGAGGCAGTAAATATGGAAACAATGGCGTCTAAGTAGTTACATTAAGCTTGTGGATGAGGAGAACTGATTCAGGGGTATTTAAGTAAAACAAAAGTTTTTTTTAGATTAGGGTTTCAAAAATGGAATTATTTGAAAGAAGTTTTTTAAAATGTGTATTTAGTTGAAAAGAAGAATTTTTAGCAGATTTACTTGAAAGATGTTTTGGAAAGTGGTACATATATGTAATTTCCTCTACAATTTTTAGAAGAAATTGGTTTTATATTAATAAATAATAAGATCAGATTTTTTAAAATTAAAAATTTTAAATTCGGCCAAGTCTAGTGGTCCATGGGTGGCTAGCACCACCCCCTGGTATCGCCCCGTCCAAGCATGTGATCGAGATGGACCCACCCCCTGCAGAGTACTTTCACCATTATTCAAGCTTACATGGTCCAGAGAAAATAATACACCACGATTTAGTTATACCTGTTTCCAAGTTATAATAGCAAGGTTCTCTTTGGTGCGAAAATGTGACTTTTTGCAAGCAGTTCTAAAAATTTCAGGGAGTTCCACAGATTGTGTGGAGCATATTTTGTAATAGATGCAGCTCAAATCTTGTAAACTCAACAATAGTTGGTCATATTTCAATTATTATGTCATATAGATTACAGACTGATGAAGAGTATTGGTTCTTTTGAAAATGTTATCATTGAGTTGTAACAATTATCTCAATGATCAAAATTTGAGGCTTCCAACATTGGTATCGCATAGACGGGGTAATAAGAGCAATCGCGGGTCACTCGGATCCAACAGAAGGTGAAGATGGAACAATACAAGATCAAGCATCAAGCTTATGGAATGCTCTCTGTTATTACAACTAAATCTTGAACAATAACATATGACACGCTAAAAATTGAAGGCCAACCCTTAAAGGTCCTCCATTTACATCTCTAAGATTATATACGTATGGGATTTCATGAATCATTGCCCCAAGCACAAAAGATATCAACAGGTAAAAAAGTAACTGAGCCAACCATTCAAAAGCTCGTACAAAAGCCACCAGTACTCAAGCTTCCAGTGCTTTTTTGTGAATGGCCCAAATGCAGCACAGATATATCACATCAAACAATAACGTGTATCATTCCTCGTTCCCCATCCACGCCTTTTAAGCCTCCCCAAATACATAGAAAGAATCTCAAGACTCCCCCTTCAATATGTAGGGCATACACCTAAGTCTTTTAAATCATGTGCAACAAATCAAAGTATAAAGAAAGAAGGTAATTATGAATAAAAAATAAGGTTATCAAAAAAGTGATATGCACTAGTAGCATTCGTTAAAACCAAACACTACTACTAAAAAAGACATTCCAGAGGCTTTGATGGAGCCTTTGGACATTTCTTTGGCTCTCACTCCCTCAATAACTGGCTTTTTTTTGCTTACTTTACTTAGCTTCTTATTCATCACTTCCAAGCTAAAGGTACACTTTTCTTTATTTATCCAAATTCCTCCTTTCACTGTTTGCTTGGTTGTCACTACTCAAGATATTTCTTGAATTCTTGAAAATGGAGCCCCCGTATCAATCTTCAAACCATACCATATGTTGGTATTTTAGCCTCTCATTAAAAATCACAATCAATATCAAGAAAGCCAAGCGATCTTCTCAATCCTGTATTATCACACTCACATTCTTTAAGATTTAGGAACCTTTCGCAGAGGGCAGTGAGGATCACCATCAGTATACGTTAGTCTTCTTTTCGTGCCAATCCCGATAGTTGCATCATCAAGAACATCAATGGAGCTTGAATTAGTTGATAACGAATTCGGGGAAATGTTAGATATCGGGGTCTTGGATTTCGACGTTACAATTTCTAGTAGTAGACTGTAACATGAAAATGCATGCTCCTGCAAGAATAAATAAATCCAAGATAACTGTGGATAGAGAATAGCTAAATCTTTATTTCATTCACAGACTTAATCACTAGTTAACAAAAAATGCAAACAATTGTAAAGCAAGAGAACTCACTTTTTCTAGGTACCCCCATGATGGGATTGCATCAATCTTAATCTCAAATAATTTTTTCGTTAATTGACTATCATATGAGGCTAAAATTGCTGCTGCTGCAACAAAGGATGGTGGATGCTCCGATACATCAATCTCTGCATCCAAGTACTCAAAAATTAAGAAACAAGTTTCTTATAGACACATCGAAGTACAAGCCATAGAAATGTATCTAATTTACCTTCCATTACGGCCAGGATTAATTCAATAGCTCGAGTTACCAGTTCTTTATTCCTGAATTCCCCACAGAACTTGGCGGCGAAATAATTTAGATAAGCAAAAGGAGTGGCATAACTCATTCTCCATTCTAATGTACTGAGAACCAATAACTCCATTTTTTGAATCGCATTTCCTTCAAAATTGTATTCATCCACATGATATTCCGATAATCCAGGTACTTCACGTTCCTCCATTTTTGCAGCCAGGGATAAACTTGCGATTGATAATAATCGAATAGCCCACAATTTACCATCCTATCAACATCAAGAACATTCACAAGTCACATAATAAACATAATGATAAAATCTAAAATTCACATCTCAAGAAAAAGTTTATATCAGAGATTTCAACAAAAGGGATTCATCAAAAATCAAAATATTGATTAGCTTGACACTTACATCAATCCACCTTCTTGAAAAGAACCGATCAAAATACATCATTGACAAATAGGCTGTACTTAAGTGAAATCCAAACAGACCCTTTGCCTGTAGACACACAAAAATCAAATAAAACCATAAATAATCAAACAAAAAGTGAAGCATAACAATAAGAAGCAACGCAAAAGAAGAAGAAAAAAAGTACTTCAAGAATCCATTTAATGGCATCCAAACGGGCGCATTTGAACCAGCTTATTTTCTCCTTCACTGAACATTCACTCTCAATCGCTTGAAAACTGGTCTCCCTCCGTATTAGATTTTCAATATAATCACAATCAGATCTGGAAACAGGATAAAGCTCAAAGTTTTCATCTTTCTGATTATACTGTTCGTGAAAACAAGATTTGTTTTCTTTACACAAAAGATTTGACAATGGAGTTTCAATTTTTTCCGGCTCTGTGCAAAAATACTGAGCAATCCCAGTAGAGAAAGAGTAATTTTACTATAAATAATAGTATCGAAAATAAAAGGCTGGTGTTGAACGGGCGTTGAATGGTGGAGAGATTGAGGAAATATTGATTCCAGAAAGCAAAAATTAAGGCTGTAAGGTTGAGGTGTGGTGTTTTGGTTTTGGTGCCGCCAAATTTTGCGCATGGAACATATTATAGAGTTTTATTTATTGTGTAATAATAGGTCAACAATTATGAACTTCACTCTTTAGTTTAAAAAAATAATATCTCTATTATTATATATTTTTATGATAATTATAAGATTTACAAACTAGATAGAATAATTCATAAATTATAGATCGAAAGTCGTAATAAATTACTCTATAGGGAAGACGTTATAATTTTTCCTATAATAAATATAAAATTGTATTATTTAGATCATTAATTTTATTGCTATTATTTCTTGTTAAGTCGAGAATTTAAATTCCATAACTTGTAATATAATTTCACAAAACATATATTTTCCATAAGTGATTTCGAGCACACATGGGAAAATCTAACTTCTCTTTTGAGGAGATAAAATTATAAAAAATTTATCTAGAGTGACAAAATTATAGAATTTTTAATACGATAAAAATCGCTACTGCCAGCACAGACACACATATAAATATACTTATTATTCATATGTAATTATTTCGTGTATATGTGTGTATTATATTTCCAAAATTAAAATATTAAATGTATTGTCAAACAGATATCATTTTGTTTCAAAAAAATTAATTATTGCGCCACTTTGGCTCATAAAAATGAACTAACACACTCATGTACTATACTATATGTAGTTAGACTGTTGGAGTATTTTTTTTTCTAATGTGTGTATATTTATTAAATTTCAATATAGTATAATTTTTAAAATTTTATATATAATATAATTATATTCGAATAATTTATTTAATTTCGTGTTTGGTTTTTTTATTTGCATGTAATTATTCTCATACAAATAAAAGCAGAATAACGAATGGGGATTTTGGGGGAAATCTTAAGTTTCATTTGGATTGAAGGATTTTCATTTCAACAATGCATTTGAAAATTTTGATTTGAGATGACTTTAATAATTAAGAACTTGAAATACCTTGGTCTTATTAAAAAAAATGCATGGATTTGAAATACCAAGATTTCAAATTGAAACCCCTGGATTTCAAAATTAGCCAACAATTTGAATAAATTTACATTAATGATTTAAAATCCAAATTCATCAAATCTCTCCATCCAGGTGGAGCCTTGATGTATTTGAGAAATTAAATTTAGTTACTATAGGAGTTTCAAATATAATGATATTGTATAGATAGACTAAACTCAAAATTAAGATGGGTCCGACCCCTCCCGGACGTGGTTATCGTGAGAGCTTTGTGCACCGAGTTTGTCCCTTTGAAAATAATATATGTTAATTTTATTGGTAAAGAAATTTTTAAAAAAAGTGAACAACAACCATATCTAATTTAATCACTGCCACAACCCAGGTGAGAATCCACGAATTTTATTGAGGGGTGGCAAAAATAATTACATAAAAATTAAACCAAAAGTTCATAGTAAACATCCGAGTTTTAAGACTGTAGCTAAAAACCAGTAATTACTATATAATTATTTCACGAAAGAGACTTGCTTGATTTCAAGAAATAGTATACTTACCGAGTTTAATTGTAATAATAAAATTATTCTAATGCCCAGTTCATTGATATTCAAAGAATGAACTTGCTCGATTTCAAGAAAGACGAGAGTAGATTCTTTAATCTAAAAGACTCTTTTGTTTTTTAAGAGAGATAGTTATAAGAGTGCATGTGGTAGGGAGTATTTTGTGGTGAAATATTTTTCATAATTTATTGATATATATGTTCATTACTGTTAAGTGTTATTCGAGATTTTTCGTATTGAGTTCGTTTTTTATCATAAATAATATATAATATGTGAACTGTAAAATGCGAGTTGAATTAAATTATGGGTGAACCATATATATTACTATCATTTATCTATCTATTTATTTATTTATTATTATTATTATTATTAACAAATTAGAGAAGGGGCGTATTGGTATGAATATGATAATCCCAGCTCATGCGGGGTGGTCCAACTTCTGCCTCACGTGAACCCACTCCGGCCCATCACCAATTATACCGGAAATTTTGATATCATCCGTGAGATCAAAAATCTCAGGAACGTCGTCATGTGTTATATGACATTTTCAATATATCATATGGCTTTTTGATGTTGAAAAAATCACACGACGCTTGATATTATCAAGATACTGTCCTTAAGAACGACATCAAACAAGTACCAATACTATCATATCACAAGTAATAAATACCTTTCATCCATTCTATGAATAATTATAATTTCAGGTTTTGTCATTATATTTATTCTATATATATTATTGCGATCCCATATGACTCAATTCCCATTAATTGGGTCATAATTATTAAATTATCCAGTTTTTGGATCTTGTGTCCTCTGACCTACATATGTATAATACACACAAATTTATGTTTCTATTATATTTACATTTGTATTATATTTATGATTATATATATTACTTTACTTTTCCATTACTTTACTTATTCCATTACTTTACTTTTCCTCTTTCTAAATATAGGTTTTTCAATATAATTTTTTTTTATCTCATTCCATTACTTTCATTTTCCTCCTCCTATAGATATTATATTTTTCAATAAAAATAGATATTCTTTAGAGTGTCAATTGTAGCTTTTGTAATTTTTTTTTATTTTCAATAAAATTTGCACTAATATTTTGCTAGAGAAAAGAGGGATGGAAATTTTTAGAATAACATGTATTTTTATATTTTAAGAAAATACAGATGTAAGGATATTTTTTTCTGAAATAAAGTAATTGATTATTTATTGCTCGAGTTGTGGAAACGCGAGGGCCGAGGAGAACTTTTTTTTTAAATGGCCTGTTGATATAATAATAATTTAATATTATAATTTTTGATATGCTGACATATCATAAATGTTTATTTTTATTTTTATTTTTTAAATTAATAAAATAACAGGTGCAATGAAAATCCGATACCGAATCTCACAAAACACGATAAAACAACAATAAATGCATATTTTATATGTGGGCTATGACTAACACATAAATATGACGAGGCGTACTAAATGTACTAGTAGAAGAGTGAGTCACAAATCACAAGATCATGACCTGAAGCATGCATGAACCACCATAGCCACGTCCCCTCAAACCACGTTGTCTAGGATGTGGCCGAACAACGGAATTGCCTTTCAAGATAGTTGAACGAGCAAATAAGGATAAACGAGAGACATAAATAAAAAACAGATAATGGAACAAGTCATCGTATCCAAAACCCTCACGGAAATCCATCGACCAATAACCACAACTGGATGCGCACGAAATCCAGAGGCCTAGAAGTCAAAACAAAGCATTGCCTCAGCAGTGAAACAATACAAACCACTAAAGATGCCAAATATTGTCACCACAAAAACAACATATACAATAGCCCAAAACAGAAGTAAGCCAACCAAGACAAGCAGGAGTTGTAATCAAAATAGCATGAAAGTCGAGGATTCTAGGACCCAACAATACCAACACAAAATTACGAACAATAACACAAAACCAGAATCGACAAACCAAAGAGTGTTGTATCACCAAAACCGAGTAGATTATTAGAGACGGGAGCAACAACGAGGAACAACCAACCAATAACATAGCCAAACAAACTAAACATCAATAAGAGATTAATACTAGGGTAAATAGAGAAAATTAGTAAGACCAAAAAGGTAATAAGCTTAAATATATTTTTCTAAAAATTAAAATATTAAGAAAATCATTTTGAGTCGTATGTTATTATTTATGTTGCTTGGGACTTTGTGGGAAGATTCTGATTTCTGAATCTGAATTTTGACGAGAATTAACTAAACAATATCCCTATTCCCAATTTTGACTGAGTATTAAATATTATATGGGTCGTATCAATTACGGTCCATGCATAAGAGCCATATTTGGCCACCTATTTTGGGACGTGGGCGTGCCAGTTGAGCTGTGAAAGTGGCGCCTAGGGGCTGAAGTTTAAAAATAGGGACACTTGTAAGCCGTTATCATTTAGTGGACAACAATTCATCTTAGTCTACAAAAAAAAAAAAACAGCAATTCATTTAAGTCTATTTCCTCTTGAAATTACATTGATAACCCCGCACGGTTACTGTAGCACGATAATGTAGCTTGTACATCATCGTTACTGTAGCACGTGCACACATAGGCCAAAAAATTTTTGCACCAATAGGCCAAAATAAATCGTGCATCCACATGCCAAAAAAATCGTGCACACACAGACAAAAAAATTCGCGCAACACAGGCCAACAAGCCAAAATCGTGCACCAAAAATAAATTTAGTTCACCAATTTTCAATTTTAGCGCACCGATGTCCAATTTTAGTACATCCAGTGTTCAAGTTTTGTGCATCCAATGTCCATTTTACTGCACCAATGTCCAATTTTAGGTTGATGCACGCTCATGGTTAAAACATCGTGCAGCACGTGGTTAAAAAACGTGCACCACAAGTTTAGTGCATCCAATGTTCAATTTTAATGCATGCAATATACAAAAAATAGTGCACCAATGTACAAAAAATCGTACATCAATGTCCAATTTTAGTACATCCAATGTTCAATTTTAGTGCGTCAATGTCAATTTTAGTGCATACAATGTCCAATTTTAGTGCACCAATGCCCAATTTTAGTAATTCCAATGTCTATTTTTAGTGCACCAATGTCCAATTTTAGTGCACTACCAGGCAAAAAAATTGTGCACCCCCACATGCCAAAATAAATCGTTCACCACCAGCAAAAACAATCGTGCACCACCATGTAAAAGAAATTGTGCATCCACAGGCCAAAATTAACCGTGCACCCACGGGAAAAAAACAATCATGCACCACAGGCAAAACAAATCGTGCACCACAGGCCAAAACAAATCGTGCACCACATACCAATGTCCATTTTAGTGTACCAATTAGTTTTAGATTGCTACACGCTCATGGTTAAAAATTCACGCAGCACATGGTTAAAAAATGTGAACCACAATTTTAAAAAATCGTGCACCACAAACTTAAATTCGTGCACCAAAGGTTAAAAAATCAAGTGCGCCACCTTGACAAAAATCGTGCACCCCATTAAATAAAATCGTGCAGCAACATGTTAAAAAATCAAGCACCACTATGTAAAAATTCGTGCACCACATTACAAAAATCATGTGCACCAACATATTAAAAATCGTGCACCCCATTACAAAAAGCGTGCACCACTATGTTAAAAAATCTTGTACCACTGTCAAATTTTAGTGCATCGTCCAATTTTAATGCATCCAATGTCCATTTTTAGTGCACGAATGTTCAATTTTTATGTATCCAATGTACAAAAAAATCATGCATCCAATGTACAAAAAACGTGCACCAATTTACACAAAAAATCATGCACCAATGCACAAAAAATCGTGCACCAACATACAAAAGTGTGTACCAATGTCCAACAAACGTGCACCAATGCACAAAAATCATGCACAAATGTGAAAAAAAACCGTGCATCAAAAGCTAGAATACATGTATCAAGTGTCGGTAACAGAAATTAACAAAAATTACGAAAAAATATTGATTCCACCACCAGAATGGCGAAGAACACAATGAGTATACAAAAAGGAAATTTGCAATCCAAGAAAGTCCACCAATCCATTCATTTCAGTATCTTATCATCTCCCACAATGAGTGATCGTAGTAAGATTTATCGATTCAACCCTTAAAATCAATCTACACATACCAACCATTCAAACGCTTAAACCCTGGCAACAACTGATCAAAACTTGAATAAGATAAAATGAGAACCACAATTATCAAGAATAAACGCAAGTTCCATTTAATCTAAGAATCTTAAGAAGTGTTAAACAATCATTTAACACATTTTGAAAAGGAACGAAATGATACCAAATCAAAAGTAAAAAACGAACCGTACATAGGTTTAGCTTCAGATCAAAATCTCCACACACCTCAATCCAGTGGAATATCGACATCTCCCATCAGAAATCTCCGGCTGAAGATCCTTAGGATCATTTCCATCAACCGTACATCCAATGGAAACACATGTCCCTAAAAACTCGTTCACTGTGCCACTCAAATCCTTAGCCATGGATCGTGACCTCATTATTTTAGGAATATCGATGACATCATCTAGCGAGATGTTGCAGTTGTACTTGATGTTCTTCGTCTTCTTGCGATCGTGTTTGGGTTCCGTGAGCGCCTTGATAACCAGTGCGGGGATTGAATTTGAATTCAAAAAATGGATCTGGATATGATTTCAGGTGATGGGTATTTTCGTCTGAAAAAAGAGACTTAATAACCCATAAACTTAAAATATGAACCTATACGAATTGTATTTTTTGTATTGAGCATTTTTATGTAATATTGAATTTTTATTTGAATTTTTGTTTTGTAATTGATTCCATTATGTAGTTTCCTCTTAAGCAAAATATTGGCCATGTCGCCCTGGCGTGGCCCATAAATCCATGGACCTCGTGTCGGGCCGACCTTTGAAAAAGACTGGTTGTACAAGAACGATCCGATATAGTGATGGGTGGTTCATTTTGCGGGGCGTTTTGGAACGGCGCATCGGTTTTGCCATCTTTATACGTATGGTTGGTCAAGTGTTGAAGAGAATGGGCTGGCCTAGACTAAAATAAGAGATACAAATAGGATATGATTTGAGCTTAGCCTTATAAATAAATAAGGACATGTCGCCTCTAGCCCAGGTCCCAGATTATCTTTCTCACAATCATGTATTGAAATTATCAAAATTTGAAGTATAATTTCTTAAAATTATATTCGGTTGGTCCATCAAAAACTAAATTATTCCTCGAAACTCACACACGGGAATCGAATAGATGACTGAATGAAAAAAAACATTTCAAGAGGTTGGATCGATTGTTATCCAATCGATATGTGATCTCCTTAAACTCTTATTTATATTCACAATTTTCTTGAAACAAAAGGATCTGTCCTTACTTGCATTCACAAGTCAACAAACAACAAATTATATTATTGAACCAACGTGTATCCACAAGCAATCCTTCCTCTCTAATTAAATGTTCCGCAGTCGAATCGAATATTTCCTTCGCTTCCGGTCTTCACCCCGACCCGGCCCAATTTAGTAATAGCTTCAATAAAAGCAGCATCAAAGAGCTGGGGATTGGAAGCCCAAGTATCGACAGTGGATCTGGACCTTGAGTCCGTAAAGAGGATCTGATCCGAGGTGAAAAGGCCCTTTCCATTCTGAAGATTTATAAAGAATGCATTGTCAAATTGCCTGGGTGTTGTGGGGTCAATGTCAATGGCAATCTGAGGGTCCACGTCTCTCGGGCACATGTCCTGTAACTGGGTCACGTATTGCCTGTTGAGGGTCGGGTCCACCGGGTTGGATGCGCTGAAATTGTAGATCCGGTTCGCAAATTTGCTGCAGTGGGAGAATCCTACGGTGTGGCATGCTGCACGAAATATCAAAATGTAAATGGATTTAATAAAGTGGACATCATATATCAGTCATCTTGGATAAGAATATTCTTATTCAATAGCTATTATCTCATATAGAATATTCTTATCAAATAGCTATTATCTCATATATGACACTATCTGTACGAGAGAAACTGTCCAACCCCATAATTGCTTCAAAATTCTTACAATGATTGTGCTTATTAAAGTTATTCATAGGCTATCTTTTCTTTTTAGCTGAGTTATAACTAACATGATATTAAAGTGTGAAACTATAATTTCTTCCTTGTTAGAAATCGGATGTCCGGTGCTATACATTTTCGAATAGAAGTTTGATGGGGAGTAATTTGTTGAATAACTATATTAGAACTGTCAAAATAGGTTGGCCTGGACAATCAACCCGATGTGGATCGTTGGTTAGGTAGGCCAACACCTCAAAAAAATTTAAAAAATTTATTTTATTATATTTTAACAAATTAATTATTAATAAATCATATTTTAATTAATTAATCGGTATTTTATTATAATTAATTAATTCATCAAAACCATGGGTAGGCTGGCCCGCAAGCTGAAATTTTTTTGGCCCAACCCACATATTTGACGGGTAAGATTGTGCCAACTAGACTAGTCCAACCTATTTGGCAGTTCTAACTATACCAGCTTCCATAAAAACTACTATAATGCACCAGAAGTGATACCCGGTGCAGTGCTCACCATTGATTGGAATGCGTCCCAACCCATTCACGGTGCAACATTGCTCGTACCTTACAGGGACAACCCAATGACCTAATTTCTAACATTCTTGGTGCACAATCTCTTCCTATATGGTTAAGGGGATGTTTTATATTGATTTTGAAAAATATTTATCTTCTTTTTAGATTTTAAAATAGATTTTAGGTGTTTAACTTCATTGTTTGTTTAAAAATAAGCAGGTAAAAACAGAATCATAGAATCAAGTTGTGAAACGTTTTTTGCTACTTTAACTTGAGCAGTGTCAATTTTGTAATAAATTGAAGTTATTAAGCTATTTTTTTGATTCAATAACAAACATTCAATATTTTTGTTAAAAGTAAATTTTTCCAACTTTAAGAAAAATGCACGTAGAAGTTATTTGAAATAGCAATCCAAAACATCTGGGTCTTTATTACCGGATTCCTGACCAGCATCCATGCACATATGCCTTGGTTTTAATTTTGAACGTATGCTAACAATCTTCAGACTCCACATAAAAAGACATTTATGAAAATGATTATCACAAACTCATTGACTTTTGACTTGGATTCATAAATATTGATGCAACGTTAATTCGGCCCTTCAATTGTTAAAATAGATCCAGTGAATTTACTTTACGTGATATCGATAATAGACATTTTACCTACTATGATTTATAAATAGACATTTTACCAATCCTGTGGTTCCTAATATGTATTTTATCATATATGGTTTGTAAAATGCAGCCTTCAATGATTTTCAAAATAGACGTTTTATCCAATGAAGTAAAAACATAATTTAAAAAGAGATGTTTTTTGCACATATTCACAATAACAAGAGTAAACGACCTATTTTCAAACTGCAAGAGATAAATTCCCTATTTTGAAAAACCACTCGAGGTCTTTGCCAATAAACCCCAAAATAAAAATATCTGATCGAATTAAATGCAAGGTAACTTCGTAATTACCAGAGAGGGCAATCATATCTGTCTGAGTTAAGTTTCCTCCAGCAAACATTGAATTAAGCTGATCCAAGTTGAAGGTTGGCTGAGGTAAATTTCCCTCCACACTTTCAGCCGTTGAAGTAAGACCATCCAATCTCCCTAATTCTACAGCATATGATGGTCCACCAGACTACAATCACAACAATTCAAAAATTAATATTTTTTTACCATTAATATAGGATCATAGAAAAACTATTCAAATTTTATAAATATTATATATAGTTTAGATGTAGAAATATAATTCTCATCTGTACAGAATTAATCGACTACACAGACCAGAGCAATGGCATCCCTTGCAGCCATTACAAGAATATCTGCGCAAGAAACCTTATTCTTGCAGCTGGCAACCTCATCAACTGCAGCTTTGGCTTTGATCACAGTGTCAAATCCATCCCCAGCCAATGATAAATTATCCGGATGATCTTTTTCAGCCGTATTCCCTGGAGTTGATGCTACTATAACTGATGCATCGCAACCCTATAAAAAAGATTAAATTTTTTCAATACCCGAATCTAATTTTTCAGAAAAAGATTAGTCGAAACTGGTACGCACCGAGACGAAACAATCGTGGAATAGGAGACGGATGGTCGCCGGGACCGTAACGAACGTTTGACTGAATTTCGTAGTGACGGCGCTTCGGACAATGTTTTCGACATCCGGGCAAATGTTATCGTAGAAATTTTGTCTGAGTTGTGCTGAAGTCGAGCTCGAGAACAAAATAATGATCATAGAAAGTGGTAATAATAAAGTAATTTTTTGGTATTTATGTGAACCCATTTTGGCGTGGTATATGTGCAGAACAATTAGAGTTAATGAAGTGACTCTATTTATATGATGAAAGATTTGAAATTTATGTAAGTTTCATGGGGACTATATGGCCACCAAATCACAATTAAAATACTATTTAACTATCACACACTACCTTTTTTTTATAAAATAAATAAATTTTATATATACTTTGGTTTTGTACATTCCATTTTTATAGAACTGTCATCAGATCTGCAATTTTGTTTGCGACGGAATGCTGGGCACCCAAGAGAAATCACGTCCAAAATATGATTGCGTCATAAATGCATATGCTTCGTTGGATGTGTGGTAAGATAAGATGATGTGACATAAATACATATGCTCCGTTGGATGTGTAGTAAGACCAGAAGAGATAAAATAAGGAATGGAGACATTAAAGTTGAAGTAAGTGTGCTTGTATAGAAGAGAAGATGCAAGAAAGTCGCTTACACTAGTTTTGTCACGTATGACGTATGTCCAGTAACGAACATGTGAATCAATAAGAGTCAATGGATTTCGACCATTTCACGAGAGCAAGAAAACGACCGAAGAAGACATGATTCAAAGTTATATACAAATATTTGGAGTTAATAAGGGTCAATAAGAATATTCTTCATCTAGCTTATACTAATTCGTTGAGATTAAAGACTTAATAGTTGTTGGTTGCTCGGTTTTGCACAGTTTGTCACATTTTTCCTTAAACCCAAAAGAGTGAATAAAATTGGTCAAATTTGCCAGTTGGCGTCGAATATTTCCACTTGGAAAACAAATGATAATGTAGAAAGTTGTAGTATGCGTGTATGCTTGTTCTTTGACGTGTGATATGAAATAGACATTTTAAGATGATATTATTTAATTATGGACAGCTTAATTTGTTTTTACTACATAAGTATATAAATAAATACTATAATTTTTGTGATGTTATGTTTTAGCTGTTCTTCTAGTTGACTTGTAATAGTGAATATATACTATTCCATTGAGAGCGAGAGCTGATGGAACCTTCAATTGCCTTCAATTTACTATGGGCTTTGTTAGGTAGTTTCTTAGTGTGTTTACGAATATTTATTTCAAATATTTTTACGTTGTTTTTTCTTAGGATTGAAAAATAATAAAATATTTTAATGAACTTAATTTATTACAAAATTATCACTGTTCAACTTAAAGCAATCAAAAACAACTCATAACTTATTTATATGCTTTACCTTTTTTGTAAGAGGAGAAATAAAATTAAACACTTAAATCTGTTTTTTAATTTAAAAACTTGTAGCGATAGCGAAAATTGAAAAAGATGTTATATTTTCAAAACACATGAAATAAAATTTGGTGAATAATATTAATAAAACAAAAAAAAAACTTTGATCATAGAAAATTGTCTCCCTATGATAGAAAAAATGTATGCAAATTTATATATATACCTTTTAATCTTTTATTGATCCATTTTAGTTCGTTAATATTTAATGATGCATAGATATGAGGACAACATTAAAGCCTTCATAGAGTTCGACCTCCCAATTAGTTATAGGTATTAATTTTGTAAATTTATTATACTCTATTGACTTTAGGGGTTCAACTCAATAATGTATTTGAGTAGTTACATATTTAATTTAATTATTGGTCAACTAAAACATGTGGCCATCTAAAAAATTAACTAAGATAATTACTTATTCTAAATAAATTACTAATGGAAGAATGGTTGTTAGGTAGGAAGAGGATATTAAAATAACTTTAAATATTCTTATTTCTTTTTCAAAAAATATAACTTTTGAGTTACTTGATCTTGAAAATTGATTTAGTCAATTTAAATTTGGATATATAGCTTAAATTATCCAGTAATCATTTTTTTTGAATTTATTAATTAGTAGTCAATAGGATATAATAGCATCCGATCTCTTATTGAATAGGACACAGTAACCTCAAATCTCGATACAGATATACAGAAACTAAATACAGCTTATATATATATATATATATATATATATATATATATATATAAATTTTAAAAAAAATGATCTAATAAAATAAAGTCATTATAATATTATTCCAAAACTTTTAGTACTAATTAAATATAGTCCAATGAAAATTATTTTGTATAAAAATAGTCCCAATTTTTTTTTGTTTTTAATCAACAATAATCTCAAATTTTTGTTTTAATCAAAATTGATCTCAACATCCTCAATTTCATTATGTGATCATTTTTATTAAAAAATAATTTATGTGATCATTTGATTAGTTCTAAAAATTTGATATTAATATTGAAAAATTCTATATTCAACGAGGATTGTTTACCAAAGGGGAAAAGAGATTCTATTTGATTAGATATGGTGTTTGATGTATGATTACACAAAAAGAGTAGGCTGAAGTTGGTATGGTGGGTAATCCATATCATAACTAAATTCTTTACCCTCTTACGTGTGACTATGGTAAAATTATGTATATGTCACACAATAAATTATATTTTATATTAAGAAGTTTTTTTCAAATATTAAATAATTTATCGTAAAATCAATTTAAACAAAGAAAAAGGAAAAATACATTATAATAAAATGTTATGATCAATATACAGTATAAGCAAGATAAATTAATAAATTAATTAATAACTTCACTTAAATAATAGTTTTGGTCGATATTGATTTGGAGACAAAGTGTTAAATTAATAATTTGCTATTTTTAAAGATAATACGCATACAAAAATTCATACAGATCATATGCAATATATAAACTAATTGATAAACCAATCTGTTATTCAAGATAACAGATTCAAATATGAGAAGATCAGCTTACGTTTCAGATTAGATTAACATGATAAGATAGAACACTTGAACCAAAGATATGATAAGATTCAGAGCAATAGCGGAAAAACACTTTGATAAGATTCAGAGCAATTGTTTAGATTTATGTTTAGGACGTCATCAAACATTTTGTATATATATTTGTACTCTATTGAATTATTATACACTAGAGTTTCTAAAAAAAAAAAAAAATCTAAAGTAAAGGAAGTTTTCATTAGATTCAGAGCAATAGCGGAAAAACGCTTTGATCAACGTATTCAAACACTATACTCGGATAGCGGAGGAGAATATATTGCACTTTCTAGTTATTTTGCTCTCCGTGACATCTTTCAATCTCACAACTTCAGCACACACATCAGAACACAATGGTCTCTCTGAGCGACGTCATCTCCATATTGTGGAAACAGGTCTCACCTTACTATCTCATGCATCGATTCCTCTGACTTTTTGGTCCAATGCCTTTGCCATCGCTGTGTACCTAATCAATTATATGACATCATCAACTCTTAACTTTTCTTCACCTTACGAAAAGATTTTTTGTCTCTATCCAAATTACTCAAAACTTAAGTCTTTGGATATCTTTGTTATCCATACACATCTCATAAGCTTGAGTCACGCTCAAAACCATGTGTGTTCATCGGGTACTCTCTCACTCAAAGTGCGTATCTATGTTATGATCTGCAACCTCTAAAATCATCGTGTCTAGGCATGTTAAGTTAGTTGAATCCATCTTTCCTTTAACTTCACTCTTAATCCAAACTCCTCCGCCAGAGTCCACCGCTATATCCACATGGATTCCACCTATACTACACATCTCTCAAGCGAACCGACCTGCCACCCTCCGTAGTTGTCCCACAACATCAACCTCAACGTGAAGATCCAACACAACGACAAAACATGTCAAACCAAGCCAACATCCAGTCCACAAAAAATACATCCAACCAACCACTTCCAGACATGATCACCACTGATCCCTCAGTAACCACCTTACCATTTCCAAACTCAGCCACACCCATTTACCCAATGTTTACAAGAGCCAAAAATAATATTCACAAACCTACACACAAACTAAACATTCATGCACAACTATCAACTTCCAATGAACTTGAACCCATTACATCATCTCAGGCCCTCAAAGATCTAAAATGCCGCCAGGCCATGTCCGATGAATACGATGCTCTTGTTTGGAATGGGACATGGGAGCTAGTACTATCTGACCCCAGTCATAATGTTGTAGTTTGTAAATGGATTTTCGTATAAAATGTAATTCGAATGGATCAATTGGCAGGTTTAAAGCCCGCTTGGTTGCAAAGGGATTTCATCAACATCCAGGAGTTGATTATCATGACACATTCTGTGAGGGCCAATCCTAATTATGTGATTAATTATCACACAATGAATTATAGTTTAAACAGCGGAAGATTAGTTTTAACATTTATTAACATGTTTCCTTGCCGCAAATTATTAAATTCATTTTCCCGAGCAGTATAGTAGGATGGAGGTGAATACTGCTCCAGAAACTGAGCCTTGAAAACATCCCAAGATACTTCAACTCCGGCTTCAACCAATCCAATCTCAGCGGCTTCCCACCAAGATTGTGCACTATCCTTCAATTGATAGAGGGCAAGTGGCAGTTTACGATACTCAGGATACTCAGTCAGTCTGAATAGATGTTCGATCTCTTTCAACCACAGATTCAGCTTGCGCAGAACCCTCTGTTCCACGGAATTTGGGCGGATGCAAATTCTGAAATCGAGCCATGACAAGATCCATGGACGTCTCTTCAAACTGATCAATCACACGCTCAACACTGGTGCTATTGGCAGCCTCAGCTTCAGTAGCAGGTGCCTTGCCCTTACCCCGACCTCTTGTTTTTTTAAACATCTAAAAAAACAAGTGTCAAACAACAAATTCCAACTCAATTATACAAACAACATAGAAAATCATATTTTCAAATAACTCAAGTCAAATCAAACAAGAGCAATGAAATTCAAATAAGCCAAACACATGCACACATATTTATTTGTGCCTATTCAAGTGTACAAAAGACTCAAAAGTAGAGCATTCTCAGTTTTGCTCTGATACCATACTGTGAGGGCCCAATCATAATCATGTGATTAATGATTACACAATGTTAATTATAGTGTAAACAACGGAAGATTAATGTAAAATTTATCAATATGTGGCCCTAAATATTTCGGCATGACCTCATCGTACGAGTAACATACCACCAATACCAATAGACATATACTCAAAATATATATATAGAACCATCATTTTCATATCCATCAACACAAATTAAACTATGAAACACATATCCATACTAGCTAAAATAAACTAAATATACATAAACTCCTCACACTTCAGGGACACAGCCCTGGTACATATACAACTGGGATAAGGAAAAAAATATACCTCTCAAGTGTGGCTCTCACCGGATGTACCCTGTCTGGGATCCTGGCCACCTGTACTACCTGCCATTGTCCACACACAAAGACAACAACAACCCCCCTTTGGGGTGAGCCAAAGCCAATATGGAACGATCATAGAATATACATGTATCTATAAAATGTGATATATGATGCAATGCAATGCATGCCATGTCATGTCGGTATCATACACCCATCAACTGGGTATCTCGGAGCCAATAAATGAAAGTCCAAATACTACATATCTAAATCGCTCGAGCCTGTCAAGCAAAAGAGATATCAATACGGAGCATCAATGAAGCTCACCACATCCCATATCCTGATATCATATCATACAGATGACGTCACAAGGCGACACCATATAACAGTCTCAACAAATAGGGATAATCCATAGAATGACGTCGGCAAACGCCACCAATCCCCGTATCAACAAATCATAGCAATCATAAGGGCCACAAATCCCTATGCCTTTCAAGCCACTTAATGCCAGTCATAGCACCGTGTACAACCCTTATGATTGATCGATCCAAAATAATAGGGTATCAAAGAATCGTAGCTCAACATGTATGCCATGCATCGATGTATGTATAAAACATGGTGTGTGTTAACAAAACATTTATTTTCATACACCCATCCACTGGGATCGAGATTTGCCAACACATGTGTGCAAGCTACGGAAAGCTATTTATGATTAAAACAAGCTCTACGTGCTTGGTATCATACACAACTTTCTTCTACAACCCGACTTCAAAAATTCTCATGCTGACACACCCCTCTTCATTTTTACCTCAAATGGACATGTTATGTATCTACTAGTTTACGTGGACGATATAATAATCACTGGTGACGATGACCACTTATTAAACCAATTTGTGAAACTACTGGCACAACGGTTTTCTATTAAGGATCTTGGACTACTTTCATATTTTCAAGGTGATGAGATCATTCCCAATAATCAAGGTGTATTATTCTCCCAGATACGTTATATGCTGTATCTTCTTGCTCGCACTCATATGTCCAATGCCAATCCAATACAAATGCCACTGCAAGCAGATTCAATTCTCACGCTGCATTCTGGAACACCCCTAGGTGATCCTAGAGAATTTCGAGCAGTGTTGGGTAGTCTACAATATCTGTGGGGTCCTCGTTACTTAATCCGTTATGTATCAGTTTCTTATACATATGTGAGTAGGAATTAAGTAAATCATACATGTTTAAGAGTTTACTTATGTAGATTGTTACAAGTTGACAAAACCATGTCATAATATACATCATATATACTGTAAAACAACCTAGACTCGTACAAATCCTATGCAGTGGTTCAACTCGCAGCGGAATAAGACTCACAATCCCGTCCTCCCACATCTATGAGTCCCTACAGAAACAATCAAACAACATGAGTATAGATAAACAACCAGCTCAGTGCTATATCAATAATCCATATAAAACGATAAAGCACTATAATGATCAGTTGTGATTGTTCTGTATCATGCATCATCAAATGCAAATATGTCATGACATGTCTCATCCCACATCCTGTTATAACTAGACCAATATGATATGCCTATCTTAGCTCAATATGTCAGTGGAACCTCCTCACATCTTCATATTAGCAGCACATATCATAGTACCGTCCTCACATGTTATAACAGCCAGAGCATATATCCAACCGGCGTATACCTCTCATGCCAAAGCATATGCAGCATACCTATCGTGGCAATAATCACAGCCAAAGCATATGCCCAACACTAGCATACCTATCGTGGCACTGATCTCAGCCAAAGCATATGCTACATATCTATCGTGGCATCCATCTCAGCAATATGAATATCATGAATGTACATACATATGATACCACTAATCATATGATACAATGTCCACATCATCATCACATTAATATCATATACTCATACGTCAAAACGTACCTGTTATGCGACACAACAGATAGAAATCAGGCGTCAATGTTTACCCGCCTCGTTGTCTCGTCCCCTGTGATGATGCTACATAGATACCAACAATGTATAATGTCATCAACCATACTATGAAACCATTACTAAGAAAATACAACATATTTCATACTCTGTTCCTAGCGATCGATCGATCACTCCTAGCGATCGATCGCTCAACCTAGTGATCGATCGGTGCAAAACTAGCGATCGATCGGTATTAAATCAGAATTTCATACAAAAGCTACGGCATTCAAGCGATCAATCGGTCATTTGTAGCGATCGATCGGTCATTTGTAGCGATCGATCGGTACATGAACCGCCTTACTTTCCTCTGTTTCACCAATCGATCGGTACACTCTTAGCGATCGATCGGTCGACAAGAGAAGTTGAGTACACTGGCGATTTTGATGATTATCTTCATGGTTCTTCTCCTACACCTCAATTCAAATCATAAAAACTTGGATACTAGATAACCTAGCAACATATACACATCTTTCCATCATTTTATACTTCAAATGATTACTTTAAACTAATAGTAATTCATATGCAAGTAATAACTTCACATTCTTCAACTTCAACTCATCTTTTATCAACATAAAACAAGTACACAAGGTACATAAACCTTACCAAGATGGTAGGAATTCACTTCTCCCTACTTTCTATCTTGATTGCCAAGTGAAATTCAAGAGAAGATGCAAGAGCAAGTAAGGGTTTGGAGAGGTGCTTGTGTAGAGAATTGTAGGTGAGATATGGTGCATTATGTGTTTATAATCTGAATTATCATGCTATATATACTCACCAAATTCAACTTACATGCATGTGTAATTCTCCTCAAATTCATGTCAAATGTAACTTTCAACTATGTGATGCATTTTTGTCTCTTATTCACTATAACATAACATTATTAAGTCCCTACCACATGTCTATGTTATTAACTCACCATATTTAATTGCTCACATATACATAGTCATTTTATTACTTTTCAACTAAATTTCATTCATGCATGGCATTACTCATGCTCGGTTCAACCCGAACCCGAGGCCACATCATACCGTAATTATTCATAATTACGCCATAACCATAACACACATGTATACGTCATATCGAGGCATGACAATATCTTCTTCTCACTCGACTAGATATTGCATTTGCTGTTAATAAACTATCTCAGTACATGCACTCGCCTACTACAGAACATTGGGTTCTAGTTGATAATTGTGATTTTTCATTTATTTGGCTATGAAATAATGTGCGATTTGTTATGATTCTGGGTCCATATTATGCGTTTTCGTGTTGTTTTTGTATGTTCCAAGAATAAAGGTATAAATGCATAAAAGTTGAGGATTTGAGCTAATTAACTATGAAAATGACCAAACCGAACGAACATGTCGAAGAAGGACAAGAATTTGAGTTTTGCAAAAAAAAAAAAGGAAAATCATGGTTACTATTCACGCGATCGATCGCCGATGGCAGAAAATTTTGGCGATTGATCGCGGGAAGTTGGCGATCAATCGCCCGTTGAAGAATTCTGAAAAATAATACGTTTTAGAGTTTGAGTACTACAATGAAGCTTCATATTTTTACTAATCTATAAATAATGCACGAAAATCAGATCAAGATTCAGACTTTCATACCCTAGGATGAGTCTCCATCCCATCTTCAATATTCACCATCAACCACAATCCATCCATAATTTATCCTAGCTTTGGAACAAGTCAACAAGGCGATTAAAGAGGCGATCGAGAAAGAAGCAAGAGAAGAAGGCTAGGATTTACAACCGAAGTCGATATCGGGAGTTTTTCTTTGTCTTTAATCATTAGTTTTGTTTGTTTTGATTGATTATGTTGAACTAAAATTATTTATCGAGGCTAGGCAATCCAATTGTGATTGACTTGACCATACAATATAGTAAATTGTATCATGGGTTTTAGATTGAGACGGACCAAGTAAAATCTAGCACGCGTGTGATATCAATAGATTTACCAAAATCGAAGGCTAGTAATTTTCACAAATCTTGAGGCAATATTTATTGTTCAATAAGGATACGCGAGTAGCTTATTGCAACATTAATATTAGATTTGTTATAGCTTGACCATAGTATAACGAATGCATTAGGAAAACTCGTCACCTTATAAATATTTGGATATTCAATCGATAATTATAGGATATTGCATTGGGGAGCCAAAGTCTCGATAAGCTTCTCTAGTGGATTTTTCTCGTTAACTTTGATTACTTTGGTTGGATTATTATTAGTATTTTATTTTTGTTAATTAGTTTAATTATTTATTCATTATCGTAGGTTAAATATCGTTTAAAAACATCTTATTTGATACTTAAAATTAGTCCATGTGGGTTCGACAACCTGATCTTAATCATCTATACTAAAACATGACAATCGTGCACTTGCGGTATAATCGCGCCACACTGAAATTTACTGTTTAAAATAATCGCTATCAAGTTTTTGGCGCCGTTGCTATTGTAATTTAACCATTGTTTTTATTTATTATTTCAAAAAAAATTTATTTTATTTTGTTTTTGTTTTGTTTTCTTGCCAGGTACTTGTGATGTCCCATCAACACGTCTTCACAAGCTTTGCCCAACAACCTTCAGAGCCATTCTATGCAGCGTGGAAGAGATTCAATAATTTGGCAACCACTTTCCGATATCATAACTTTTCAAACCATTCTATTCTGCAATTTGTCTACAATGGATTGGATGCACAGACACGAGGATGGGTATTCAGTGGAGTATTAACGACTGTGAGTCCCCTGTTTGATAGAGATGAGGATAGTGTGTTACACATGTTCAATGATATGGTGGACTTCGACCACCATTGGCATTGGGATCATTCACTACAAGGTTGTAGCCACGAATACCCGCCAGAGCTTCACTAGCCTCATGATACACCCTAACCATTTGAACATCACGAAGAGATGAGAGATAGTTCTGCAGACGTCACGACTCGGTTAGAGGATACCTAAATAAGATTCATGGCATCAACTGAGAGCAGTTTGGAGAGCCAAACCAACTCTATGCGTCACCTGGAGCAACAAATATCAATCCTTATGGAAACAATTTAAACGAGGTGCCAAGAGGAAGAGACATGATCTACAAATCAAGAGGTGACAAATCAGGCATGGTCACATGATGCTAACTACTCCACCAACCAAGTTTGGGGGAGTGATCATACTAATGAGGAAGAGTTTAGGGAACTTAAGCCTCTTCAAGAGATTGAGCCTACTTCAGAGACGTTATCCAAGGAGTTCCCATGTGAAGATGAGTCGACTGTGATCTTGGAGAAATAATAGACTTTCGAAGATTCTGACTTGATCCCATCGAGACATGTTCTATGCCATATGTGGATCCTATTTCCCATCGATGCCAACTTCACCACACTACACCCTCCACAAGTTGAAGCTAAACCAAGAATTCTTCTCACATGACTATCAATTCATAAAGAATGTTGTTGGAGCTACGAACTTACAATGGAACAATCTTCTCAGGCTTGAGGGCATACTGAATCAAGACCCATTTGTGGTATCATACGATATTTACTATGGGCAGCAACCGCTCTTTGATGGTTGTTTCTGATGGTCAAGCTAACGATTAGAAATCAACGCTTCTTGGGAGGCAACCCAAGCAATATCCTTTCCTATTTTGTTTTTTTTTTTTTCCAGCTTTTGCTTCTTTTTTTTGTTTTATTTTCTCTCTCGTCGACTATTTTACTATTGCATTCTTCTATTGTTAGGTACTCAGTTGGAGTGATAAACCCCTACAACATTAGAGCTTTAAAGAGCCAATCTTCCTCAGTCCTCTTGCAAGCGTCTTAATCAGGGGAGTTATTTTGTCCTTTTTTGATTCTTTTAAACATTGATGACGATGTTTGATTTAAGTTTGGGGAGTGACTTGCATGTTTTACTTGTTTAATCTGTATGCTGTGTGCTTAATTGACACCTGAAACGTCCTATGTTCTGAGCAAAAAACAATTTATTTATTTTTAGTTTATAATTTGAAAAAAAGAATGAATCATAGCATTGTTTATTGTTCCATGATGAAATTAATCTCATCTTGCATGTCGACTTGAGTCTTGAAAACTGTTGAACTGGTATGTGGATACCCTGTTTGAGTTAATATGTTAAAAATGAGGAATACTTTGAGTACATTGAGTCATGATCGTGGATTGCATACTGAATAGTGATAATTGTTGTGAAGTTGACAATTTATCTTGAGCATCTTAGAGTATCCTAAAACCTATTTGATTATGAAACTTTGAGGCGCATTTTTATAGTTATGAGCTTGACTTGGTAATAATCTAGGGGATCTTTGAAACGTTTGAGTCTTTCAAGCTTACCTAGTCTATATCAATCCATAGTGTCTCATTTTGAGCTTTATTGTAAAAGAATGGTATATGCATTGCATATAATTAGACCCCCATTCAATATTTATTGATAAAATCATTATACCTACCCTATAATGAGCCTAAAATGAAAAAAATTATCATCACCCTGAGGAAGTATAATGAATCTCATTCGATGCATGTAAATTTTTATATCTTGATGAGCTTGAATTTTTTTGATGAACGAGCAAAAGTAAAGAAAAGAAAAAAGAGCCTTGAGAAAAGATTAATAAGACCCAAAGTGGTCAGGGCTAGAAAAATTTGAAGAGAAGCTCAATATGTGTTGAAATATAAACGTTATAAGATTATACTCTCTTCTTTGTGCTATCCTATCGTTTCTCGTGACCGACCAAGTTTAGGGAGTGAGTATATTTGTTGGGAAAACGATTTCTAAGTTTTGGTGATTACAAACACCTACTGGATATTAAAGATCAACCGGATGCTAAAGACCTACCGGATATTAAAGTCATCAACCGGATGAAGTCATCAACCGGATGAAGTCATCAACTGGATGAAGACATCAACCGGATGAAGTCATCAACTGGATAAAGTCATCAACCGGATGAAGACATCAACTGGATAGATACCAACCGGACAAGCTATCAACTGATAAAGACACTAACCGGATGAAGTCATCAACCGGATAAAGTCATCAACCGGATGAAGTCATCAACCGGATGAAGTCATCAACTGGATGAAGACATCAACCGGATGAAGTCATCAACTGGATAAAGTCATCAACCGGATGAAGACATCAACTGGATAGATACCAACCGGACAAGCTATCAACTGATAAAGACACTAACCGGATGAAGTCATCAACCGGATAAAGTCATCAACCGGATGAAGTCATCAACCGGATGAAGTCATCAACTGGATGAAGACATCAACCGGATGAAGTCATCAACTGGATAAAGTCATCAACCGGATGAAGACATCAACTGGATAGATACCAACCGGACAAGCTATCAACTGATAAAGACACTAACCGGATGAAGTCATCAACTGGTATGAAGTCATCAACCGGAAAAAGACATCAACTGGAAGAAGACATCAACTGGATAAAGTTATCAACTGGTAAAGACATCAACCGGATGAAGACATCAACCGGGTGAAGATATAAACTGGATAAATATCAACTGCAAAGTCTCTCACTGAACAAGGACATCAACTGGTCTTAAGAGGATGAACGACCAGTTGAACAAAGAAACCAGCAGAAGTCTAAGCAACAAGACAAAGTAAGTACAACATTCTCTGACAAAGGTACAACAGAGCGGCGCACCCTGCTATATCTCCGCCACCATTACCGTCAGAGTGAAAAGAGCCGTTGTTTTCCAAAATAGGAAAGAAGACAACAGGTATTTGGAAAGCTAATCCATTCCATATACAAAAAGGCTACCGTTGGACAACAAAACCTATAAATACGTCCAAACAGAGAATGAAGAAGTGCTGAGCAACTTTCAAACTAAGAGAAATACTTCAAAGCAAGAAAGCTATACGACTGATATATCAAACGTTCAGCAAAGAGCAGACAAACCGCAAAACTGAATCTGTGACAGATTATTTTCAATTGAAGTCTGCTGCTTAGAAACTCTCAAAGCTAGAAAGTTTTATTCTGTAGAGAGTGTTGTAAAATCACTTGTATCCTAAAGATAAGAAGAGTGTGATTGCTAGGAGTTTAGGCCAAGTGTGTTAGTGCCTAAGGAGGTTGTATACTGTAAAGTGTAAACCAAGTCTTCTAGTGAATCCTTCCTGCAAAGGAAGAAGGGGAGACGTAGAAGCGTTGTGCTTCGAACTTCCAGAAACAATTCTCGTGTTATTCGTTTACTGCTTTATTACTTCAGTTTTATTCCTCACAAGTTTTGTAGACGTCTTCCGCACTATAATAAGTGTCTACTGACTTGCCTGTTATTGAGAAGCAACTGTAACACTTAACAGTTTACAGTTAACCAGAAAAGAAATCGAAATTATATCTAGTGTTTATTCAACCCCCCCCTTCTAAACACTACCCCGATCCTAACAAGTGGTATCAGAGCTTAGGTCTTCTCAATCTTGAGAAATTACCATTCACCAAAACTGATGGCCTCATTCAGCAAAATTCCAATGTTCAAGAAAGATGAATATGATGACTGGAGGATCCGCATGCAAGCACATCTAAGTGCTCAAGATGATGATATGTGGTATGTGATCACCGAAGGACCGTTGAAAATCATGAAAGTCAATACAGCTGCTTCTATCACAAGTGGTGATCCACAAATGGTAGAAAAGGAAAGATCTCAATGGTCAAATGAAGACAAGAAAAAAGCAAATCTAGACAATGTTGCTAAAGATATTTTGTTCAAAACCTTGGACAAAAATATGTTTAACAAAATCAAAATGTGCCCAACAGCCAAAGAAATCTGGGAGAAGATTGCTCAACTCTGTGAAGGAAATGATCAAACCAAAGAGAACAAGCTTACTGTGGCTTTGCAGAAGTTTGAGCATATCAAAATGATAAATGGAGAAACTCTCAATGAGTACGATGAAAGAGTGACTGGAATAGTAAATGAACTAAGCAGTCTGGGTAAGGAGTTACCCAACAGAGAAGTCACTCTCAAAGTGATGAGAGGTCTACCAAGAGAATGGGATGTCAAGACCATTGCTATGAGAGAATCGAAGGATATCAACAAGATAGATCTACATGATTTGTTTGCTGATTTAAAAGCCTATGAATTCGAATTAGGCATTCGGGTTGAAGATGAACCAAGTTCAAGTCAACCAACAAAAGCTCTCACTGCATCTGAGTCTCTGCCTACTCCTACTGAAATGACTCCAGAGAAGATGTGTAACGATGCGATGGCAATGTTCGTAAAGAAATTTGGAAAATTCATGAAGAAGAACCAGAGACCTTATCAATCATATCCTCGAAGGCAAAGCTCCAAAGGAAATTCAGAAGAAGAAGAGCGAGTATGCTTCAACTGTCTCAAACCAGGGCACTTCATCGCAGACTGTCCTAAACCCAAAAAGGATGATCACAAAAGAGGATCCAAGGATTACAGAAAATCCAAGGAAACCAGAAGAACATCCAAACGGGACAGAGATCAAAAGGTTTTAGTGGCAGAAGATAGTAAGAGCAAATGGGCTGATTCTGAATCAGAATCAGAGGAGTCAAATAGCTCATCCAGCGAGAGTGAAGACGAAGAAGTCCACTGCTTAATGGCGAATGATGAAAATGAGGTACATGAAACCAACCTATCTGAATTTACACATCATGAACTCACCAATGCATTGCAGGACATGATAAATGAGTATCAGACGCTATACGAATCTTTTGAAAGCTATAAGACTGAGCACTCAATTCCAACTAAAATGCTTGAAAACAAACTTGATTGTGAACAATCAAGGGAGTTGAATTGCTTAAGGGAAGCAGCCAGTCGCCTAGTGAAAGAAAGAGATGAAGCCAAGTGTGAGTACCAGAAACTCAGCAAACTGGTTAGCACTTGGAATGCGTCGACCACCAGAAAGGATGAAATGCTTGAGTCTATAAGGCTTGCTGGTGATTTAACTGGCATAGGCTTTAATAGCAATGACAGCAGATCATCTGGTAATGAGCCTCAACTGTGTCTAACAAAAGGCAAGGTTCAATCAATGAACTTTGTAAGATCTAGCACAGTATATGACCCATATGAACTGGTCAAAGAACCTGTTAAAGCAACACTCATCAAAGAACAGGTACAGCACAGAGGTATCGGTTATGTAGAACCACTCAAAGAAGCTAAACCAAGGCAAAAGTTCAGAAATGAACTTAAAACCACTGGTCGAGCAGCTAGAGAGGTTAAACCCAACTGGTACTACAACTGTAAACCTGTTCAGAAGAGGTATATGCTAAATAATAGGAACTACAAACCAAAAGCGCATGCATACACATATTATCACACTCCAAAGCTAAAATCATCACCTACATGTATAAATGCACACACATTTCAGAACACACACCGACCTAAGTCATTCAGGGTCATACAAGTGTGGGTTCCGAAAGGACTAATCCTACCAGGACCCAAGTAGGATTGGGTACCAATCAGTCTATCGCGTTAATTGCAGGAAACTAGAATGCATCCAGTTCGGAGCTCAGAATGGTTCCTAGACAGCGGGTGCTCTAGACATATGACAGGGAATGCAAGCTTATTGTCTGAACTAGTGGACTCCACTGGACCTAGAATAACGTTTGGAGATAACGCGAAAGGTAGAACCGTAGGTAAGGGTAAGATTATCTACGGTAACCTCATCATTAAAGATATTCTCTTAGTTGAAAATCTATGCTATAATTTGATTAGCATAAGTCAATTATGTGACAATGGTCATTCCGTAGAATTCAATCAGCATTCATGCATAATTAAATCTACTGATGGCAATGTATTACTTATAGGAAGAAGGCATGATAACACATATAAAATTGATTGGAATCTTAATCAGCCTACTTCCTTTACTTGCTTAGCTGCCCAGAATTCTTCCAAAAATTGGCTTTGGCACAAACGGTTGAGTCACTTAAATTTTAAAACTATTGCTAGTCTGCGTAAACTTGATCTAGTTGTTGGACTGCCTCAAATTGAGTTCTCAAAGGACAAGATCTGTGCAGCATGCCAACTCGGTAAGCAAATCAGATCCTCCTTTAAGAACAAAGGGAGTAAATCTTCTTCTCGGTGCCTAGAGTTGCTGCATATGGATCTGTTTGGTCCTATACCAGTAACAAGTCTAGGGGGAATGAAGTACACCCTAGTGTTAATAGACGATTACACTCGTTTCACGTGGGTCTTGTTCCTAAGTGGTAAAGATCAGGCTACTCCAAAGCTGATCAAATTACTGAAAAGACTCCAAAATGAGAAATCGTGTGGGATAGATAAAATTCGCAGTGATAAAGGTACTGAGTTCACCAATGAATCACTCGAATCATATCTAGATGACCTTGGCATTAAACACGAATACTCTGCAGCTAGAACTCCTCAACAAAATGGAGTTGCTGAGCGTAGGAACCGCACTTTGAAAGAAGCTGCGCGAACTATGCTCGCGGAATCAGAAATATCGCAGAAATTTTGGGCAGAAGCTGTCAACACAGCATGTTATACGCAGAACAGATCGATGATTAATAAGCGAGCAAATAAAACCCCTTATGAGATCTGGAATGGCAGTAAGCCAAATATTTCTTATTTCCATGTGTTTGGTTGCAAATGTTTTATTCACAACAATGGAAAGACTCATCTCACCGCCTTTGATGCCAAATCTGATGCTGGAATATTTCTTGGCTATTCTACAGTTAGTAAGGCATTCAGAGTATTTAATAATAGAACTCTTAATGTAGAAGAATCAGTGCATGTAAAATTTGATGAACCTACTGACTGTACACTATCCGATATACAAATAAACAACTTGAGTAATCGACTGGAAAGCACTTATATTGACGAAAATGTTGATGATGAGATTGATTACAGAAGCAGGGCTGACTGCTCCTTAGAACCAGAAATCCCTGAAGCTCAAGCAGAGGAGTCTGCTGGCCAACAAGCACTGCAGCCAGCCATCAATGAAACAGTGGCATCCACCTCTACTGCAGTTGAAGGAACCAATGAGAAAGATGGGTCAATCAGAATCTCTGATTTACCTACCCACATCCAGTCAACTGAAGAACTCAACCCACTAGGACCTTCGCTCCGGTGGAAGAAGGATCATCCACCCGAGCAGGTCATCGGTAACCCTCTTGCTCCTCTACGCACCAGAGGACAAATGATTAACGAATTTCTTCATGCTGCATTCATATCTCATATAGAACCTAAGAAGATTGATGAAGCTATATTAGACCCAAGTTGGGTAGAAGCAATGCAGGAAGAACTAAACCAGTTTGAGCGAAACAGAGTATGGTATCTAGTACCACGACCACAGCATCACACTGTAATTGGCACCAAATGGGTATTTAGAAATAAATTAGACGAAAATGGAACAGTAATTAGAAATAAAGCAAGATTAGTTGCACAGGGCTACAGACAGGAAGAAGGCATTGATTTCGATGAAACCTTTGCCCCTGTAGCACGATTAGAAGCAATTCGCATATTTCTTGCATTTGCTGCATTTAAAGACTTTAAAGTCTATCAGATGGATGTTAAGAGTGCATTTCTTAACGGCAAACTCCAGGAAGAAGTTTATGTTGAACAACCTCCTGGATTTGAAAACCATCAGCAGCCATCTCATGTTTTCCGTCTGAATAAAGCTCTGTATGGTCTAAAGCAAGCTCCCCGTGCCTGGTATGAAACTTTATCAAAATATTTGACAGAGCACAACTTTGTTATTGGCACGGTGGACAAGACCCTTTTTAAATTTACAAAGGAAGATCATACGTTGCTAGTTCAAATATATGTTGATGATATTATCTTCGGGAGTACTAACCCAAAACTGTGCGAAAGATTTTCTAAAATCATGCAGGAACAATTCGAGATGAGCATGATGGGAGAGTTATCATTTTTCTTAGGATTGCAAGTCAAGCAATCTAGTGAAGGAATTCTGATAAATCAGTCCAAGTACACCAAAGAGCTACTGAAGAAATATGGAATGAGTACCAGCTCAGCTGCTGCTACACCAATGAGCTCATCCGCCAAACTCGACTTGGATAATTCAGGAATACCAGTCGAAGTTACAATGTATCGAGGCATGATCGGATCTTTACTATACTTGACAGCCAGCAGACCCGATATTATGTTTGCAGTATGTATGTGCGCCCGGTTTCAAGCAAATCCCAAGCAGTCGCACTTCACTGCTGTCAAGAGGATCCTAAAATACTTAAAAGGAACCGAGAATGTTGGTCTATGGTATCCAAGAGACTCAACCTTTAATCTCATTGGATACTCAGATGCTGACTATGCTGGATGTAAAATTGACAGGAAGAACAATGATCTAAGCACTTAGATAATAAGAATCAATCAAAAACATTCAATTAAAATCATGGGTTCATACAAAGGATCCCCTAAGTCTTGATAACAAACCTAGCCGACAATCTCCATCAAATAACAATGCATAAACATGTTTTGCAACATTCTAAACATTAAAATCTAATGAAAATATAGAACTAAAGTTAGAAATACGGAAATAACGAGAGGCGTTGACTCCTTGCGTTGCTCCGTCGTCCCGTCTCTTCCGATGTGTCTCTTCTTCAATGGTTATGGTGTATGGATGGTTGGAGAGGATGATGAGTGATGGAGGCTATCCTGTCTAGGTCTCAATTCTCATCCCCCCTTGAGTAGGTCTCGTCCGTCCCTTTTAAAAAAATCCCGTGCATCAAATAAGGAAAGCAGTCAAAAATTTCCAAAATTCATCAGGCGTAATTACGCCTCCGAAGTGGCGTAGTTACGCCTGTCGACGTGTCAACAATCTGGCTTCCCGCGTGATAGGCGTAATTACGCCTCCAAAGTGGCGTAATTACGCCACTTAAATTTTCAAAAGCCGTGGCCTAGGCGTAGTTACGCCTCAAAGTAGGCGTAATTACGCCTGTTGAATTAAATCAATGATGTTTCTTCGCCTTTTTTCAGCTTCTGGCGAGTTTCGTAGTTTGGCCATAACTTTCTCATATGAACTCCAAATTTGATGAATCAGCTGTCCACGCGAAGATAAGAGAAAGTTCTACAACTTTTATATGGACCAAATTTCCAAAACATGGCTCGAACATATAGTAATTTGAGGAGAAAGGAGCAACATGTGTCTTGGATTCTGGTTTTTTCCTCTTTTCTTCAACTTTATTCATTCTTTCATCATTTTTGGTTCATTTCTTCTACTTTTATGCATTTCAACATTGATTCCTGAAATATAGAAATATATACCATAAACCGTAAAATAATCCAAGAATCAACACCAAAACATATACATATCATAGCCTAAAAACGCGTAATATTCAACCCTATCAGTGGATATTGTCAATTTCTTGGTGATCGGTTAATATCATGGGGATGCAAGAAACAGACATCCATCGCAACCTCCACTGCAGAGGCAGAGTACCTTGCTGCTGGAAGCTGCTGTGCCCAACTGCTCTGGATTCAGCAACAACTCAGAGACTATGGAATTGAGTCCACAGAGGCTCCTATTTTCTGTGACAATACGTCTGCCATTGCCATTACATACAATCCAGTTCTTCATACTCATACTAAACATATTGACATTCGTCATCGTTTCATCAGAGATCATGTTATGAAGAAGGAAATACGGCTGGAGTACATTTCCACAGAACAACAGGCAGCAGACATCTTCACAAAACCCCTATCGGACGCTAAGTTTTCTTACTTTCGAAATATTCTTGGTTTAATTGAAATTACTTCTTGATTATTTTGATTGGGTAATGGATTCAGGGGGAATTTGTTAGTTTAGTTGCATTCATTTAGGGGGAATTTCTGTTTTAATTGTATCATGGTTATTTAAGCTAAGCTGGTAATACAAATGGTCAACTGCAGTGGGGGTATTCGTACCAGTAGGACTCTGCATCCAGTAGATGTTTTCCTACCAGTCGAACCCCACATACCAGTTGATGTTACCAAATATGCTTTGACAAAAATAACCCTCGATACTAATTAACCTAATGAATGTCGGAATTCAAAATTACTTTTGTGTAAAATAAATTATTTCACTCCCGCCTAAATCCTGTCCTTTTATTTTTGGTTAAAATCTTTCTAATCGTTAGATGATTGCCACGTATACATGTGTCCGCTCATCTACAGTACGACGTTACATATACTTCCTTTTTCACCGCCTTTAGTTTTTCTCTTCTCTTCATCTTCTCCAAACATCTTACTGCTACAATCGTTTCTTTCAGAAAATTTCCTTTAACAGATTGCTGCTGCTTCTTCACCTAAATCATTCAAAATGACGAAGACTGTTCAACCGAGTTTTATCACAAATGCTGTTCACGTCGACTTTAACTCCATATACACTTCATCTGATGAGGAAACAAAGGATTTAATTCAAAAGCTGGATTCCTCAGGGCTATTAGTGATCCTAAGCCAGGCTCCCTCATTTTACCAGGAAGAACTACAAGAATTCTTTGCCACAGCAACTGTTGTGGATGACACCGTTGTGGCATCCATCTCTGGGCAGTCAGTCACCATCACTCAACCAGAGTTTGCCACTCATCTATGCCTACCCTCCACTGGACTCTCTGACTTTTCGACTATTCCGGCAGACCTGAGAGAAGAGATGCGGCTTACAGTGTCGGACTCTGACCATCGTATTCAACGACCTCCCTTCAGGAAGGTATTAATGAAGAGCCACTATCGACAACTGGCAGACATCATCTCAAAGGGGATCCTCTGTAAGGCAGGATCATTTGATATAATTACCCCTGAGAAGTTTGACGTCATGAGCGCCATATGCAAAGGGTTGGAGATCAACTGGTCAGCTGTACTATTTCAAATACTGACTAGTCTCGTCGTATCTGGCAAAGGTCAATCCGGTTTTGCTCTCCCTCTAAGCAGTCTATTTGAGAGCAAACACATCAAGACAGGAGCTCTCTCACATCTTCATCCAGGGAGACTCATCACTCACAAGTACCTTCAGCTTCATCGCCAACGAAGTGGCAGAGAAGGTGGAGCCACAAAGCGCCGTTTGACTCAAGTCATTAGTGACTCGGAACAGACTGTCTCTGAATCCGCTGAGTCTCCTCCTCCTCCTCCTCCTCCTAAGAAGCCAAGGACCAGAAAAATTGCTCCTCTAGTTGCCCGTCAGAGAGACACTGCCACATCTGACACTATCTCCTCTGCCGGACCTACAGGTGTTCTTTCTGACAGAGAACCCAGCCCTGTCATCCCTTCAACTGGGGAACCCACTGCTGTATTAGCCATGGTGTCTGCTCCATTAATAGACACCCCTTCAGCTCAGGTGAGCTCTCAGCAGGCCCCAGGCTCCATCAGCTTCAGGACACCCAAGTCTACGTGTCCTTACTGTCATCCCAAGGCCACTCCAGCTAACAAAGGAAAATCTCTTATTGCTCCAGTGTCCACTCCTGTTGCATTCGAGATTCAAATGGTCATGGATGCAGTTAACGCCCAACTGGAACCCCAACTGGAGATTTTTGATCGTTGGGTAAAGGCTCGAGTACAGGTTCGCTTTGATGATATCGACCCAATTCTGGCTCAGGCAAAGCAAGATGAAAACAAAATCCTGACCTATCTTCAAATCCCCGAACCTGAGAAAAGTTTGAAGCTGCGTGATGTCTTTAGGATTATGAACTATGTGGGCGGACTCCAAGATCTTGTTACATCCCGCGTTCAAATGTTTGATGGCCATTCAAGAACAGCGAATCATGATCGAGCAGTTCTAAACGCTCTAGGCCTCAAGCTGGAAATGGCTGAGCTTGCTCTTCATGATCTTCGCATATCCACTGGGATTCATTCATGCTCCTCTTCTGAAATTATTGCAAGCCCTGATCAGCCAGATCTACAAATGGCTATTGCAAATTTAGAGGTTGTCCCTCCTACTGTGGAGCTTACTTCTACTGCTTTGGAGACCTCTCCTACTGGAGCAGACGCCACACCAACAACTTTGGAGGCAGCATCCTCTGCTCCCAGCTCTCCACATGATGAACAGCCCCACCAAATGATTGTTGATCACACCAATGTCGATTCAGTTATTCAGAATGTGGTTCAGCTGGTCACCATCTCCTCTGCAAATAATGAACCAAGTGAATCCTCTCATTCCAATGATCATACTCAAGCGTCTGCTGCTGGGATTGATCAAGACAATGCTGAACTGGATGCTCAGCATGTGGAAGAAACTGGAACTATGGATATAGCTATCTCCGCTTCAACTGCGGCCCCTCATATTGACGCTACTACTTTGCCATCCACTGCAGTCGTCATTGCTCCTCCCAATGCGTTTGCCCCTGCTGCTGATATCCCGATGCTTGCCGGCGATCCGTCCATGGATCAGGAACTATCCGAAGGTTTCTTTGTCTTCACAAACCCTCTGGACGAGCCACCAAACATCGCTGCCCAGCTAGCTCATCTCTCCACCGCTATTACAGCACTGACCCATGACGTTCATAAGCTTAAGCAGGAAGAGAGGGCTGCAACACTTGTTTTAGGAACTCTTCAGCAGCAAACGGACTCTAAATTTCAGCAAGTCTACGCTGACCTAAGTAGTTTAACTACTACTGTCACTAGACTTCAAACCTTTGCTGAGAATGCGGTTGCAGAAGCAGTTTCTCATATTGGCCAGGCGCGTCTTCAGATCAATCAGAACAATGAATCTCTTCATACTGCCACCTCAATGGCTCTTGGAGAAAAGATTGACGACGCCAAAAAGATTTTGACTGATCAATTGGCCACCATGCAAGCAGCGTTTGCATCTCAAATTCAAGATATCTGCAACAGTCTACCTGCTGCTCCTAAAATTATCCGCAGGCTGCCTGAACCCAGTCGAACTGCTCCCTCTTCTCAGAGAGCGTCAAGTTCAGCTGCTCATTCATCCCCTGCAACTGGAGCACTCCCTCAGTCCAGACCCACTGCTCAACAAAGATCTCGAAGTCCGCGCCACCCGCCTACCGAAAAACGCGACTATACCAAACATTGGTTAGGGCGCAAATAGTATCACTTTCTGACTCACTCTTACTTATTCTTATTTACTTACTGTGTTAAATTGACTGTCTCTCTGTATTCACTATTTAACATAAATGCATTCACATTTATTGCTACCTTGTTTTTCCTATAAATAGAGGTTCTTGTTTGATCACATAACACACATTCACTCATCATGCTTACTTTTAAGTTATTTCTCATTCCCTGGTTTTCTGTTAGATCCTTTCCTGCTTCATGGGTTTATTACTTATCTAAATCAACCCCTCATGGGTTGATTACTTATCTAACCCAGCTCTGATAAGCTTCAGCGGTTTGATCCTGTTCTGGTGCTCCTCATCAGTCGGGAACTACTAACAGCAGATGCCTGGGTGCTGATGACAAAAAGGGGGAAGATAGAGATAGAGTATTCTCAACAGAGATAGAATATTTTTATTAGGTGATTCCATAAAAACTAAAGGAGCTGCCTGATGAATATTCATATGACTCTTCCTCTTCCCGACATTCTCTCTGAAACAAGGTGGATCGAGCTCTTCCTCTCCGCAACTAAGTGAATCGAAGCCCTCCGGTCCACTTTGTTTAATTAAAGAGATATTTGTCATGTATCATCTATTTTATGTAAAACTAGACTTGTCTTAGACTCTATTCAAAGTGTAAGAATTCATCTTATATAAAGATGAATCTCTCTCAATTGTCCAGTTTGATTACAACTTGTAATCTGCTTATATTTAATGAAAATTTCTTTTTCATGATGTCTTCAAGCATTTTCAGGACTTTTATCTTATTTACTCTAGTAGGAAATCGATTACTGCTTAGTTTTGTCATCACCAAAAAGGGGGAAATTGTTGGGAAAACGATTTCTAAGTTTTGGTGATTACAAACACCTACTGGATATTAAAGATCAACCGGATGCTAAAGACCTACCGGATATTAAAGTCATCAACCGGATGAAGTCATCAACCGGATGAAGTCATCAACTGGATGAAGACATCAACCGGATGAAGTCATCAACTGGATAAAGTCATCAACCGGATGAAGACATCAACTGGATAGATACCAACCGGACAAGCTATCAACTGATAAAGACACTAACCGGATGAAGTCATCAACCGGATAAAGTCATCAACCGGATGAAGTCATCAACCGGATGAAGTCATCAACTGGATGAAGACATCAACCGGATGAAGTCATCAACTGGATAAAGTCATCAACCGGATGAAGACATCAACTGGATAGATACCAACCGGACAAGCTATCAACTGATAAAGACACTAACCGGATGAAGTCATCAACCGGATAAAGTCATCAACCGGATGAAGTCATCAACCGGATGAAGTCATCAACTGGATGAAGACATCAACCGGATGAAGTCATCAACTGGATAAAGTCATCAACCGGATGAAGACATCAACTGGATAGATACCAACCGGACAAGCTATCAACTGATAAAGACACTAACCGGATGAAGTCATCAACTGGTATGAAGTCATCAATCGGAAAAAGACATCAACTGGAAGAAGACATCAACTGGATAAAGTTATCAACTGGTAAAGACATCAACCGGATGAAGACATCAACCGGGTGAAGATATAAACTGGATAAATATCAACTGCAAAGTCTCTCACTGAACAAGGACATCAACTGGTCTTAAGAGGATGAACGACCAGTTGAACAAAGAAACCAGCAGAAGTCTAAGCAACAAGACAAAGTAAGTACAACATTCTCTGACAAAGGTACAACAGAGCGGCGCACCCTGCTATATCTCCGCCACCATTACCGTCAGAGTGAAAAGAGCCGTTGTTTTCCAAAATAGGAAAGAAGACAACAGGTATTTGGAAAGCTAATCCATTCCATATACAAAAAGGCTACCGTTGGACAACAAAACCTATAAATACGTCCAAACAGAGAATGAAGAAGTGCTGAGCAACTTTCAAACTAAGAGAAATACTTCAAAGCAAGAAAGCTATACGACTGATATTTCAAACGTTCAGCAAAGAGCAGACAAACCGCAAAACTGAATCTGTGACAGATTATTTTCAATTGAAGTCTGCTGCTTAGAAACTCTCAAAGCTAGAAAGTTTTATTCTGTAGAGAGTGTTGTAAAATCACTTGTATCCTAAAGATAAGAAGAGTGTGATTGCTAGGAGTTTAGGCCAAGTGTGTTAGTGCCTAAGGAGGTTGTATACTGTAAAGTGTAAACCAAGTCTTCTAGTGAATCCTTCCTGCAAAGGAAGAAGGGGAGACGTAGAAGCGTTGTGCTTCGAACTTCCAGAAACAATTCTCGTGTTATTCGTTTACTGCTTTATTACTTCAGTTTTATTCCTCACAAGTTTTGTAGACGTCTTCCGCACTATAATAAGTGTCTACTGACTTGCCTGTTATTGAGAAGCAACTGTAACACTTAACAGTTTACAGTTAACCAGAAAAGAAATCGAAATTATATCTAGTGTTTATTCAACCCCCCCCTTCTAAACACTACCCCGATCCTAACAATATTATTGGAGAAGTGTTTGAAATAGTCCTATGGGGTGCTCAACGATAATCTTGATTTTGAGTTGATTAGCATAATTTTATCTTGAAGATGTGTATGAAACTTGAGATTGACAGTAGCACACACACACGTTCCAAGTTTGAGATATGTTGCTTGATATAGGGGAAACCACGTCTTGTTAAATTTGTTGATTGATTCTTGTCTGTCTGTAAATAAGATGTCTGAGCTCTTTAGTAACCATGAATTGATTCATTTGAATTATCAATGCTGAATTCTACATTTTGATCTTATTGCTTGCTCGAGAACGATCAAGTCTAAGTTTTGGGGAGTTGATAAGTGTGCTTTTTACACTTATTTTGCTATGAATTTATGTGCGCTTTATAATGATTCTGGGACGGTATTATGTGTTTTCGTGTTATCTTTGTATGTTCCAGGAATAAAGGTAGATATGCATAAAAGTTGAGGATTTGAGCTAATTAACGATGAAAAGTATCAAACCGAGTGAGTATGTCGAAGAAGGACAAGAATTTGAGTTTTGTAAAATAAAAAAAAAATTCATCGTTACTATTCACGCGATCGATCGCCGTTGGCAGAAAATTTTGGCGATGATCGCGAGAAGTTGGCGATCGATCGCCCGTTGAAGAATTCTGAAAAATAATATCTTTTAGAGTTTGAGTCCTACAAGGAAGCTTCGTATTTTCACTCCTCTATAAATAATGCACACCATCAACCACAATCCATCCATAATTCATCCTAGCTTTGGGACAAGCCAACCCAGCGATTAAAGAGACGGTCGAGAAAGAAGCAAGAGAAGAAGGCTAGGATCTACAATCGAAGTCGACATCGGGAGTTTTTCTTTGTCTTTAATCATTAGTTTTGTTTGTTTTGATTGATTATTTTGAACTAAAATTATTTATCGAGGCTAGGCAATCCGTTGTTTTGAACCTATGATTTAATGATTTTTATTTGATTGAATTCATTTATTCTATGCGTATAATTTATTGTTCTTCATGCTTTTGAGGGTTTGGCCTTCCTTGAATTATTAATTTATTGTGATTGACTTGACCATACGATATTGCAATACGATATAGTAAATTGTAACGTGGGTTTTAGATTGAGACGGACAAAGTAAAATCTAGCATACGTGTAATAGCAATAGATTTATCAAAATCGAAGGCTTGATACGATATTGATTGTTCAATAAGAATACGTGAGTAGCTTATTGCAACATTAATATTAGACTTGTTATAGTTTGACCATAGTATAACGAATGCATTTGGAAAACTCGTCAACTTAGAAATATTTGGATATTCAATCGAGAATTATAGGGGATTGCATTGGTGAGCCAAAGTCTCAATAATCTTCTCTAGCGGATTTTTCTTGTTAACTTTGATTACATCGGTTGGATTATTATTAGTATTTTATGTTTGTTAATTAATTTAATTATTCATTCATTATCGTAGGTTAAATATAGTTTAAAGACATCTTATTTGGTACTTACAATTAGTCCCTGTGGGTCGACAACCTGATCTTAATCATCTATACTAAAACTTGACAACCGTGCACTTGCGGTATAATCGCGCCACACTGAAATTTACTGTTTAAAATACTCGTGATCACTAGTCAAACGTCTTCTATGTTATCTATGTGGCACTCTTAATCATGGTCTGGAGCTTCACCACACTTCACCCATTTCATTTCATGCATTTTCCGATGCAGACTGGGCTGGCAACAAGGATAACTTCACCTCCACGGGTTCATACTTTATTTATCTTGGCCGCAATCCTATCACATGGACGTCCAAGAAACAACGAACAATAGCTCGATCATCTACCGAAGCAGAATATCAATCCGTTGCAAACACTACAGCCAAACTAAATTGGGTGTGCTCTCTATTAACTGAACTTGGAATTCATCTCTCCACTTGCCCATTGAAATATTGTGATGACATTGGAGCAAACCAGCTATGTTCCAATCCCGTATTTCATTCATGAATGAAGCATGTTGCCATTGATTTTCATTTTATACGTGATCAAGTGCAAAATCTGTGATACCCGGGGATTAATGGTGTTAATCCCGGTGTGGTAATAATCCTTAAGGGATTTTATTTGTGGCAATTAGGAATTAATTGCGGTTTTGGGTCTCCCGAGGTGGTTAAATCGGGCATTTGGGATCGTTGGGTCCAAAGGTTGAGATTGTATTATCATTTTGCTGGAAAACCTATGAATTGGGTTTTCGGTGGGCTTGGTGTCCGGGGTACTTTATGTTGGGGCTGGTATGGGGATTTGATGTTGGAGAGAGTTTTTGAAAACAGATGATTTTTAATGAATCATGATGTAGTTGTGGAGGTATTGGTATTTTGAGGCATTTTTGCTATATATACCAGATGGACTCGGGATTCCGTCAATTGGAATCCATTTCCTCTCCTCTCTCCCCTCTCCTGCGATAACCATCCCCAAAACCCTTCCTCTCTTTCCCCTTCAACAAAATCGTTGGGAACACGATTTAGGGGCCGGATTTCTCGAAGAAAAGGTGGTAATCTCATTCTCCTCTCTTTTATCTTTGGTTGGGTTGTAATTTGTTGATTTTTGTTGAGTTTTGAGGTTGATTTGGGTTGGGTGATTTTGGTGAAAATCTTAAAATCTTTTGGGTTTGTTTTAATTCAAGTCTAACACCCTTGTTGGAGGTTCTTGTGTGTTGTTTTGTTGTGGTTTTGAGTTGGGAGGAGTTGGGGTATGAATTGTAGAGGTTTCAAGCTTTTGAAAATGGAGATTTTCGTGTTGCAGTCGTAGCGATCGATCGTATGTGGCGAGCGATCGATCGCCCGCTGGCAGTAGGCTTTTCAACATTGTGGCGATCGATCACCACTTTTGAGCGATCGATCGCCTCGCGCCAGTATGGTCTGGCGATCGATCGCTATATCGAGCGATCGAGCCAAGGGGCTAGCGATCGATCGCCCGGTATAGCGATCGATCGCCAGCGTGTATAATTTGTTTTCTTGGCTTTTTCGTGGGATTTTGGATTTGCGACTTAAATGGTCGGCTTCCGGGGCAATGTTCACATTCCAATGGGAATGTTAGACTTTTAAAATGGTTTGGTTGTAGTCAAGTTAAATTAAACGGAACTCTCGGTTGAGTTTTTGGCTATCTTTTAAACTTGTAAAATGGTTTATTTTGGGTATTACGCATGCCTAGCTGGGGGCCTTTATTTTTGGTAATCGTCATGGATAGACGATATGTTTGGGAGTTTTGAACGTGCTTGGGCACGTGGTTGCATGCTTATGCTTGATTGTGGGTTGTTTATGCGTTTTAGCACATCTTTCTCGAGGCATGGAACTAAAGCAAGGTTTGGCTTGGACTACGGAAACTTAAGGTACGTATGACGTACGAGCATAGCCTATTATAATGTTGCAACTGTAAAATGCATGGTATATGATAATTGCATTAAATGGACATTGAAACACATGGTGTGTAATAGTTGCATTATATGGACATTGAAATACATGGTATGTGGTAATTGCATCAAATAGGCATTGAAATGCATGGTACATGATACTTGCTATAAATGGATAGCGATATGCATGGTAAATGATATTTGCGTCAAATGGTTATACATTGGAAACCATACGGTGCCGCTATTGAGTGAGCAATGATTTGGGATGCTGTCGCCGTTGAACGACCATCGGTTATGACGCCGCTATTGTTGAGCGTGCGCGGGGTTTAAAATGCCGCTATTGTGGAGCGAGCAATGAAATAGGAACATGGAATCCTTGGTTAGATATATGTGAGATCTATGGTCTTTTATATAATGATTTTACCATATCGATTATGGAACTGGCATGATAGAACGGTATTAGTTAATCTATGTGGCGATTAACTGGCTTTGGGAATTTGATGAGTTTGGTTACTTTGAGAACAGGGACAATACATGGGATCCCGGATGAGGGTGTTACCATCCAGGGAGTATCATTTAAATTATGGCATTTACATTCTGTAAATTATGAATTGCAATGTTATGATTTTTGGACTGGTGGTATTGGTATGCTCACCCCGTGTGGGGGCTGTCTCTGTTGGGGCAGGTGTTACAGGTGTAGCAACGGCTTTGGAGTTGAGCTCGGGCTGTTGACTAGAGGTACTTCCAGGATCGAGGTACCAGAGCCGGTTGGATAGGCGCTTAGATCCAGAGTTGAGATCGAGTTGCGCTTGGGAAGTGCTTCCAGGATCGAAGCACCAGTAACGGTATCCGGTATAGTGTTCTATACATTAGATACACACTTATTCATTGGGTGCTCTTATTTGAGTACATTCTACGTGTATATGGAATGTATAAATAGGCTACGGCTTTTCTCTATTGATTTATGGTTATCATGCAATTAAATATGGAATTGCTAAATGAACTGAGAACATGTTAGTGTATTAAGAGGGTGCATATTATAAATGTAATCTTGGTTGGGGAATTTGAATATTACGTGGATCAAATGTAAGAATTTTTCTGGATGACATATGGTATGGTACTTGCATATGACTTTTCCCCATGATGGTATGATTATATGCACTAAGTGTGTGGATTAATACACTCATTATGGATTAAGGGCACGGGGGTCCTTACATTAGTGGTATCAGAGCCAGGTTAGCTCTTTGGGGCTGTTGAGGGCCTAGGAAATTGTAAATGGGAATGAGAAGCACATACTTATGCATGATGGTAGTTAGTGTTGTGTGGCACAACTATATTGCTTATGTGCGTTTATGATATGTGTTTATAATTGGAATGTGTGGTTGCTAACCATGGTGGTTGCAGGGTCTTATGAGACTTGGACTATGCATTACGGTTGCATAGGTATACATCGGAGTGATGATTCTAATGCTTTGCAGCTAAATGTTGAAGCGATGGTAAAATTCCACATGTCACATTTGAAGCGAGGTGCATTAAAATACACTCATGGCGATGTTTATTGGAATACGGGTTATGCATTACGGTTGCATGCATGGCGTAGCGATGTGAATACTTGCCGCTGTCATATTATAGCGATGAAGAATATTTGCCGTAAATATGTCGAAGCGAAGGATAATGCCGCTGTCATATTACTATCGCGAGGGATATTATGCCGCTAATATGTCGAAGCGAGGGGTATTTCCGCTGTCATGCCGGAACGATGGTAAATGCCGCTGTCGTGTCGAAGCGATGGTAAATGCCGCTGTCACGTCGAAGCGATGGTACCACCGTCATGTCGAAGCGATGATGCCGCTGTCATGACGTAGCGATGCGATCGGGAACAAAGTACTACATGAGTGTGAGTATCTCTTGAGTCCGCGATCATTCCGCCGGGTATTCTATTGGCGATGGTTCATTCCGTTGGGTATTCTATTGGCGATGGTTCATTCCGCCGGGTATTCTATTGGCGATGGTTCATTCCGCCGGGTATTCTATTGGCGATGGTTCATGCAGCCGGGTATTTTATTGGCGATGGTTCATTCCGCCGGGTATTCTATTGGCGATGGTTCATGCCGCCGGGTATTCTATTGGCGATGGTTTATGCCACCGGGTATTCTATTGGCGATGGTTCATTCCGCCGGGTATTCTATGGCGATGGTTCATTCCGCCGGGTATTCTATGGCGATGGTCTATGCGGCCAGATATCATATAGCGATGGTACATTCCGCTACATCTATTGGCGATGATTCATACCACCGGATATCTATAGCGATGTCTTATGCCGCTGAATTTATGGCGAGGGATCATGCCGCTGATTCTATAGCGATGGGTTATACCGCTATGTGCGTAGCACTGGATCATGCCGCCTACGAGCGATGGATGCTGCTTGTGTGCCGCTGGTGGACGATGGATACAGGTATTCCGCCATCTTGATAGCGATGAGGTATGGCATATTACTTTTGTTATCATCATTGTGAATATTATGTGTTGTTTTTATACCGTCATGTGTTTGACGACGGGATTATGAGTGTCGTGTATCGACAGGTACCGTCATATGTTTGACGATGTTATTTGGTATGTCTATGTGGACGCGTGGCATCGTCTTGGTGAATAATACATTCATGTTTATGAATTTGGTTGTATGGTTTGGATGCCGATGGTGAGCACATCGTAGAGTCTGGGTCACTAATTGACGAGACCATTTGCCGAGCAGGTTTGCTCGATGGAGCTTTGGATGCATTGTATCGGTGAGTGTACCGCATCATGTTATATAGGTAAACATTTCGAGTAATGGTATCCTTTGGGTATACTCGCTGGATTGGCTAAGGCCAAGCGATTGGTGGTAAGAGTAGTCATTGAGGAAACTACTCGCTTGTTGTTGTGATGTGTGTTAGGCATGGGCACACCCACCCTGAGGGTGTGGAATAAGTCTTAATGGATTAGGATTGCATCATAGTGGAGCAAGGACATCGGGTTGTCCATTGTGCTTGGTGTTTTAGAGATATGTTGGGCGATGACCCACAACTCTAATGGTTGTACGGTATGGTATACCGGGATAGAACGTGTGTCACATTGATAGGTTGGTATGAGCCTACGGGGCCAACGAACCGTTAGCCAGGTATTGTTGCAGTACTTTGGTGTGCTTGTGTTAGCCTTTATGCTGCTCGTTGGATTCGAGCTGGGTGAATCGTATGGTGATATGATGAAGGTTATGATAAACTCTTGTAGTCTCTATGTGGCATGGTGATTGAGGTAGGGAATACCTCACGGGGACATTTATACGTCGAATATTTCGAGTGACTTGTACCGGGACAACTCGATTTTGTTGGGAATACCAACGTGAGTGTCAACAAGTCGTCATTAACTCTGGTTGAGCATCCTTGCATGTGGAATGCGACGGGAGTCACGATTGGATTTGTAGGATATAGCTAGTGTAACACTACTATACCGATTTTATCTCTTGGAAAATTTGGATGGCACTGTCATGGAGACAACTGGTATCGATTGTGGGTTGATTGTAAATCAGCCATGGTAAACATTACTGGTGTTGGACCGAGTAATGGATTTCTTACCTCTCGGTGAGACGTTCGAGGAGACGCCTCCGGGGAATGCTAGAGATTGTGGAGTACTATAGCATCAGTACAGAGCATCTTTAGTTTGAGTATACATGGCGTATACGGGTTTCGTTTTGGTGATAGTTACTTTGATGCACTATTTGAACCAATTGCGTACTTTTGGTTCCGTGATATATTTTGATAAATATATCCAGGTTTCCGAACGGTGGTTCGATGATTGGAGGATCATGGATTCATGACATTTTCCTTGAGAGGAAGGCGGTATTATTATACCTACCGGTTGAATCTTTTGGGGAGATTCGTTGTTTTGGTTCGTGTGGTGTTGATGTTGAAATCACACCCTTTGGTTTTGGTTTGTCAACCATCATTCTCCGTGGGGTGAGAATAATCGAGGTTTGACAGTTGGTTTTGGGATTTGGGTATGATTGGAGATACCCGAGTCTATTGCATTGAGTATGCATGTTGTGTTGGTGTATGGACATGTATGCCGTGTGTGTGTACGAATGCCAACTTTATTTTATTCCTTGTTGAACGTCGAGTTTGTATGCTTGGTTTGGTGAATCTCCGGTGTGAGATTGTGGAACCTTGAGATCGGTAATCTCGATGGCGCGATGCATTCTGATGAATGATCGTGAGGGTTGTTTGACTTCCCCTGAGGAGGGATTGTCGTGTTTTGGGACCATGGTAGTTCTTGTTGGTTAATTCGATAGCCTTCCTGTTTTAGGATTGTTAAATCCCAGGATAAACGAGGGATGGCCAGGATTCGGATTTGTTTAGTGTCGTGGATTGACACGTGTGGCAGGAATGCAATTAGTTGTCTTGCATGACCTCTGTGGAACTTGAGACTTTGTGGAGTCTTGATGGTGTGTCAGGACCAAGATATGATTTCTTGGAACACACCGGTGTAAACATCCTCGGTGATGTGCTTTGTGTGGATCGGTGACCGTGGGTTGCCCGATCCGTGTTACAAGTGGTGCAACTACTCCTTGGGAGGAGATAGGGGTGGGAAGCAGGAACCGGGTTTACTATGAGCATACTGTCGTATGCTAGTAACCCTCATCATGACGATGCGTGTTAAGCATCGTGGAGAAGTGATGGAGATATCATGGGAAGATATCTATGTCAGGACCAAGGAAGTTTTGGTTGATTTACAGTCGTGGTAGATTGACTTCTGGGATGATTCGCATCGAGGTATGTTATTATCCTTTGGATTTTGTGTTGGTTTTGGCGTTTGCTTTATTTTAAAAGTTTGGTGTGAGGTGGGTGTCCTCGTGGTTGTTAATTCGACTCTGATGTGGTCCGAAATCGGGGTTGAGGTTTTGATTTGTTGTGTAGTCCTGGTGTTACGTGGAGTACACTGGTGCAAATTTCGAGGACGAAATTTTATTAGTATGGGATAATTGTGATACCCGGGTATTAATGGTGTTAATCCTGGTGTGGTAATAATCCTTAAGGGATTTTATTCGTGGCAATTAGGAATTAATTGCGGTTTTGGGTCTCCCGAGGTGGTTAAATCGGGCATTTGGGATCGTTGGGTCCAAAGGTTGAGATTGCATTCTCATTTTGGTGGAAAACCTATGAATTGGGTTTTCGGTGGGGCTTGGTGTCCGGGGTGCTTTATGTTGGGGCTGGTATGTGGATTTGATGTTGGAGAGAGAGTTTTTGAAAACAGATGATTTTTAATGAATCATGATGTAGTTGTGGAGGTATTGGTATTTTGAGGCTTTTTTGCTATATATACCAGATGGACTCGGGATTCCGTCAATTGGAATCCATTTCCTCTCCTCTCTCCCCTCTCCTGCGATAACCATCCCCAAAACCCTTCCCCTCTTTCCCCTTCAACAAAATCGTTGGGAACACGATTTAGGGGCCGGATTTCTCGAAGAAAAGGTGGTAATCTCATTCTCCTCTATTTTATCTTTGGTTGGGTTGTAATTTTGTTGATTTTGGTTGAGTTTTGAGGTTGATTTGGGTTGGGTGATTTTGGTGAAAATCTTAAAATCTTTTGGGTTTGTTTTAATTCAAGTCTAACACCCTTGTTGGAGGTTCTTGTGTGTTGTTTTGTTGTGGTTTTGAGTTGGGAGGAGTTGGGGTATGAATTGTAGAGGTTTCAAGCTTTTGAAAATGGAGATTTTCGTGTTGCAGGTCGTAGCGATCGATCGCCCGCTGGCAGTAGGCTTTTCAGCATTGTGGCGATCGATCGCCACTTTTGAGCGATCGATCGCCTCGCGCTAGTAAGGTCTGGCGATCGATCGCTATATCGAGCGATCGATCGCCAAGGGGCTAGCGATCGATCGCCCGGTATAGCGATCGATCACCAGCGTGTGTGTTAGTTCCGGATCTTATCGATGAGATTTTAAAGATGACAAAACATATCAGACCGGATCGAGTGAAATCAGACTGACCAGAACGATCGCCCAAAACAGATCAAGCTGATAAGATGACAAAGCATATCAGACCGGATCGAGGGTAATCAGATTGACCAGATCAATAGCTCAAAACAGAACAAGCTGATAAGGCATATTACCTATCAGACCAGATCGATGGATTTCAGACTGACTAGATCTATGCTTCAGATCGATCTTAATCTTTATCAGATCAGAGCAGTCAAGGATACATAAAGAATGGCTCCTCAGTCCGAATCATTAACGGCTATTTATTATAGCATTTAATGTTGTAATTAATGCTACAAAGGACCAAAGACTGAAGATTGCCATAAAAGGTAAGAAGACAAAGAAGAGCTTACCTGATAGTCGCCGAAAGTATGAACCAGAACGGCAAGTATCCTGAAGAAGAAGACTGTAGCCTACTCAGAGTTTAAGCAGAGTCAAAGTTGCACATTAAGGGAAATAATGTCGTTGGTACTTACAACTATAAAAGGATGCAACAAAATGAATATAAGCACGCTTGCTGATCAATTGAAAAACACACAAGAAAGCAAAACAGCACAAGCTTACAAGCTCAGAAGCTCTCGAGCTGAAATTATTCTTAAGCACGTTTACTTTGTAACATTTGATCATTTTAGGATCACTGTGCGCATCTTGTGTTTTCTGTGTTGAAAAATAGAAGTGAGAAACATATTGTAATTGTCAGACAAAGTGTGTCTGAGCAGATCGAGTGACTAGGAGTTTCAGATTGGTAGTGAGGTAAATCCAGTCTGAATCGGGTTTGTACAACAGGATTGTATAAATCAAAGTCTTCTAGTATAAACATTCCTTAATTGGAAGAAGGGGAGACGTAGAAGGATTACACCACCTTCGAACTTCCAGAAACATATCCTGTGTATCGTATTTCTGCACTTGTTCTTTCATACTAGCCATCGAGCCGTTCTTACATATACAAGAACAGACCGTTCCGCACTTATACTTTCAGTGGTCTGTTCTGTACAAGAGTTGATTAAGAAACAGATTTCTTTCACTAATCCGAAAGAAATCACAAGGGATTAATTTTTAGAAGGAGTGTTCATTCACCCCCCCCCCCCCTCTAAACACTCCGGACCGATCCTAACAAGTGGTATCAGAGCAGGTCATCTTAATCAGCAAAATCACTCGAGCTGATGGCATCATTTAACAAAATTCCTATGTTCTCAAAAGAAGACTATGATGACTGGAGAATCAGAATGCAAGCTCATCTGGCAGCTCAGGATGACGATATGTGGTTCGTCATCACTGATGGACCAATGAAGATTCTAAAAATAAATACAGCAGTCGCCATTACTGGTGGTGAACCACAAATGGTAGAAAATGACAGATCCCTCTGGACGAATGAGGAAAGAAAGAAAGCAAATCTCGATAATGTGGCCAAAGACATCTTGTTCAAGACATTGGACAAGAACATGTTCAGCAAAATCAAAATGTGCTCTACTGCCAAAGAAATTTGGGAGAAGATAGCACAGCTATGTGAAGGCAACGACCAGACCAAAGAAAACAAGCTGACTGTTGCTCTTCAAAGATTTGAGGGCATAAAAATGAAGAGTGGAGAAACTCTAAATGAGTTTGATGAAAGAGTCACTGGCATCATAAATGAACTGAATGGTCTGGGGAAGGAATATTCTAACAGAGAGATCGCTCTGAAAGTTATGAGAGCTCTGCCAAAGGAATGGGATGTTAAGACCATTGCCATGAGGGAATCAAAAGATCTTAACAAAATTTGAACTTCATGATCTGTTTGCAGATCTTAAGGCCTATGAGTTTGAACTGATAAGCAGAGGTGAAGCAGAGCCATTCATCTCTCAACCAAACAAGGCCCTGGCAGCCATTCCAGACCAGATCGCCTCAACATCAGACCGATCCGCTGAACAGATAAGTAATGATGCTATGTCATTATTTATCAAGAAATTCGGTAAATTTATGTCTAAGAATAAGAGGAACTTCAAACCCTCTCATCATTTTAAATCAAGAAAAGATGATGCTGTTAACGATCAGGCTTGCTACAATTGTGGTAAGACCGGACATTTTATTGCAGATTGCACCAGACCGAAGAAAGAAGAACGGAAAGAGAAGCATCGTGATGATAGGAAGAAGAAGCACTACAAAGACCGCAAGAATCATGGAAAATCCCAAAAAGTCCTAGTAGCTGAAGAAGGAAACAGCAAATGGGCTCAGACAGACTTAGACTCGGAAAGCTCTGAATATTCTTCCAGCGAAAGCGAAGAAGATATTCAATGTCTCATGGCAGACGAAGAGATGAGTCAGACAGACGAGGTATATGATCTTGACTCAAATGAATTTACACGAGAAGAGCTCATGTCCGCACTGCAAGACATGGCTAATGATTATAGGATCTTAGCTGAATCATTTGAGAAAAATAAAGCTAAAGCCAGTAATCAAATAGATGAGCACAATAAACCAAGCTGCTCTGAGCAGGGTGAGTGCAATAATCTAAAGATCGAGCTGAATGAGCTGAAAATCTCCTATGATCGGCTCCATGAAGAAAACAAGAGAATTAGCACACAAAATGCTAAGCTTTCTCATATATTCAAAACATGGACAAAATCCAGAACATCTTTGGAAGAATTATAAGAGGTTCAAAGAAACGTCGGTGACTTCACCGGCATAGGCTTTGACACCAAAGAATGCACCAAAGATGAGTTTGAGCTGTTGCTGGTAAAGAACCAAGTCAAACAAATGACATTTGTTAAATCCAGCACAGTATATGAGACTGAAGCACCTAAGATTAAACAGGAGTCTCTTACGTGAATCAAAATCTGAGAAAAGGAATTGGTTATGTTGACCAAGCCAAAGAAAAGGCTCCAGCAAGATTTGCGTCTACCAGACCAAATCCAAAGGTGCAAGATCGAAGGCAAGGAAGACAATACAATTACTATAATTCAAAACCGATTCAACGAAGATATAGACTACCTTATGAGAATCAAAGGTTTTCACAGCGCACACATTATCACACACAACATCAAAACAGACCAGCACACAGCTCACCTTACACACACAAGCCATTGAAGCTGATACAGGTGTGGGTTCCCAAAGGGCTAATCCGTTCTGGACCCAAATAGGATTGGGTACCAACAATAATTATATTTGATGACAGGTACCGAAGAAGCTCGCATCAGACTGGTATTTGGACAGCGGGTGTTCCCGTCACATGACTGGAAACATCGAGCTGCTGTCTGAAGTCACAGAATGTACTGGACCCAAGATCATCTTCGGAGATAACTCAAAGGGTAAGACCGTGGGCAAGGGTAAGATTGTCCATGGTAACATTATTATCAATGATGTGCTGTTAGTTGAAAATCTGTGCTATAATCTGATCAGTATAAGTCAACTCTGTGATAATGGTTATGCTGTAGAATTTCACAAACACACTTGCACTGTTAAATCATCAGACGGTATAACCATGCTCGTAGGAATCAGGAATGGAAATACATATAAGATTAACTGGAATCATGCTCAACCTGATAATCCTACTTGCTTCATCGCTAACAATGATAATAAACATTGGCTGTGGCATAAGCGCTTGAATCATATAAACTTTAAGACTATTTTCAGCCTGTGTAAACATGATTTAGTTATCGGTCTGCCAAAGATCGATTTTGCTAAGGATAAGATCTGCGAAGCTTGCCAAATGGGCAAACAGATCAGATCATCCTTCAAAAACAAGAATGCCAAATCCTCCTCCCGCTGTTTAGAATTATTGCATATGGACTTGTTTGGTCCTATACCAATAACAAGTTTAGGGGGAATGTGGTATACTCTTGTTGTTATTTATGATTACTCACGCTTTACATGGACTATATTTTTGAGCAGTAAAGATCAGACCGGTCCGAAGTTGATCAAGCTGCTGAAACGCACTCAGAATGAGAAATCATCCAGCATAGACAGGATTCGTAGTGACAAAGGCACTGAGTTTTCAAATCAGAATCTTGAATCCTTTCTAGAAGATCATGGAATCAAGCATAAGTTTTCAGCCGCTCGAACTCCTCAACAGAATAGAGTTGCAGAACGAAGAAACAGAACGCTCAAGGAAGCAGCAAGAACAATGCTTGTTGATTCTGGAATTTCGCAAAAGTTCTGGGCAGAAGCTGTAAACACTGCTTGCTACACTCAAAATCGATCCATGATCAACAAGAAGCTGAACCTTACCCCATATGAAATATGGACTGGTAACAGACCATCTATTTCTCACTTTCATATTTTTGGCTGCAAATGCTTCGTTAATAACAATGGTAAGAATCATCTTACAGCATTTGAAGCTAAGTCAGATAATGGAATATTTTTAGGATATTCATCAACTAGCAAAGCTTATCGAATTTTTAATAATCGAACCTTAACTGTAGAAGAATCTGTTCATGTAGTTTTTGACGAATCTTTATGTGTTGAGGGCAACAAAGAATCAATTCAAAATCAGATGGAAAATATCCATCTCGAAGCTAACAGTGATGATGAGATTGTAGCTAACAGGTCAAGAGACAATCCACCAGAACCAGAAGTACCAGACAGACCGGATCAAGGCATTGAAGCTTCTTCAGATCGAGCTGATCCGGATGTTCTTCACTCAAATGTTAAAGCAGATGCTGATCATGCTCCTACTACTCATCCAACCGGACCAGACAATCCAGAGTCAAGCTATCGATGGACTAAGAAGCATCCACCCAATCTAGTGATTGGTAGTCCCTCTGCACCTATCAGAACCAGAGGACAGATGATGGATGAATTCACACATGCTGCTTTCATCTCAACTCTGGAACCTAAGAAGATCGATGAAGCTCTAACTGATTTCAACTGGATTAAGGCCATGCAAGAAGAGCTAAATCAATTCGAACAAAATCAAGTTTGGAGTCTAACCCCCAGACCAAGCGATCTGTCTGTCATTGGAACCAGATGGGTTTTCAGTAATAAGCTGGACGCAAATGGAACTGTGGTTAGAAACAAAGCCAGACTGGTGGCACAAGGATTCAGACAAGAAGAAGGAATCGACTTCGATGAATCATTTGCACCAGTTGCCAGACTTGAAGCCATCCGAATCTTTCTTGCATATGCTGCCTTTAAAGACTTCAAAGTATATCAGATGGACGTTAAGAGCGCTTTTCTTAATGGAAAGCTTCAGGAAGAAGTCTACATTGAGCAACCACCTGGATTTCAGAACCATTTGTATCCCAATCATGTGTATCTACTGAATAAAGCAGTGTATGGTCTGAAACAAGCTCCAAGAGCCTGGTATGACACCTTATCTCAATTTCTGCTGAACCATGATTTTCAGATCGGCTCAGTAGATAAAACTCTCTTTAAATTTATTAAGGGGGAACATACCCTATTAGTTCAGATTTACGTTGATGACATAATCTTTGGGTCAACTAACCCCAAATTGTGCGAGAAATTTTCTAAGTTAATGTAGGGACAGTTTGAGATGAGCATGATGGGAGAACTTTCATTCTTTTTGGGTCTCCAAGTAAAACAGCTCAACAATGGTATTTTCATCAATCAGACCAAGTATACCAAAGAGCTCCTCAAGAGATTTGGAATGGAAACATGCTCAACTGCATCAACTCCAATGAGTCCAATAATCAAGTTAGACAAAGATGAAGGGGGAACGGCAGTTGAAGTAACCATGTATAGAGGACTAATCGGATCGCTATTGTATCTTACAGCGAGCCGTCCTGATATTATGTTCTCAGTCTCTATGTGCGCCAGATTTCAGTCAGAACCAAAGCAATCACATTTTATTGCTGCCAAGCGTATTCTGAAATACTTAAAAGGATCTCAGAACGTTGGTCTTTGGTACTCCAAAGATTCAAACTTCAGCTTGATCGGATATTCCGACGCAGACTACGCTGGGTGTAAGATTGATCGTAAAAGCACCAGTGGAACATGTCAATTTCTAGGTGAAAGATTGATCTCTTGGTTCAGTAAAAAACAGACATCGATTGCCACATCTACAGCTGAAGCAGAGTATCTAGCCGCTGGAAGCTGTTGCGCTCAAATGCTCTGGATTCAACACCAGCTCAAAGACTATGGCATCCAAGCTGTTGACTCTCCGATATTTTGCGACAACACAAGTGCAATCGCTATAACGTATAATCCAGTTTTGCACTCTCGAACAAAGCACATTGATATACGCCATCATTTTATTCGAGATCATGTTGGCAAAAAGGAAATTCGGATCGAGCACATCTCCACAGAGCAGCAAGCAGCAGACATCTTCACCAAACCGCTCCCAGAGGCTAAGTTTAATTATTTCCGTCAAATTCTTGGTTTAATTGACTTATCTTAATAGTTTAGATGTTCTCTTACTTTCGCACTTAAAGATTTTTGTTGCCACAGATCGATAATACAATGTTCAGAAAGACACAGATCGGTCCGAACTTTCAGACCGATCCATGTCAATCTGATGTTATCTCATGATCTGTTTGGTCAATACATCTTTTTGTACAAAAACAGCCCGGACTGATCGCATTTTAACCGCTTTAACCTTCTGTTATCCTGACCGTTTATTTTTGAATTTCTTTTCATCAGTCATCGAGATAAAGACACGTGTCTTCTCTCTCCTATTTAGCGGGCTGAACATTTCATCTTCTTTCACTTTTTACACTTTACCACTATCTGTTTTCTTATTCTCTCACTCTCCTAAATCTTCGCACTCGTTTATCTTCACTCCAATGGCTACCATTACTCACAACTCTCTCTCCGTTGAGTTCAATGATATTTACAGGGCAGAAGATGCAGAGATGGTGTCCATCTTCCGAGCTTTGGAATCATCTGGTCTGAGAAACTTTATGGAGTGCGGCACAGTTGTTTATGAATCAGAAATCCGCGAACTATTCGCCAATGCCGTCTCCCAGAAGACATCAATATCCACTACTGTCAAGGGCAAATCATTTGAGATCTCGCCGATGACGCTGGCCAAAACCTTTGGCCTCCCCAATTTCGGACTGACAGAATTTGGACAGATTCCTCAAGCGTCACTCTCAGATCTTCAAGGGAAGATCTCTATTTTTGGCCACCGCCTGCAACCCTCGTTTAAGAAGAAGGAAATGCTCTTTCATTTCCAGGTGCTGTGCGAAATCGTTGGCAAACCTCTTCTGGGCAAAGCCGGAAGTTTTGACGCTGTAACCGCAGAGAAGTTCAGGGCTATGGCGGCTATAATATTCGGACAGAAGATGAACTAGTCCGTGATTCTGTTTGGAGTTCTGATGGAAACGGTGATTGCATCCAAACAGGCCGTATGCTTTGCTGTTCCTCTCAGCAAGCTATTGGAGTCCTTAGACATCGAGCTGGGAAAGCAGTCCGCTCTCAGTCCCTTCAAGATTCTAAACTCCAAAGGGCTCGCACTGCTGAAGTCCAAGAGTGCTCCGCCTACTCCTGCTACTCTGGCTGCAGTCAAGATTGAGAAGGGCGAAGAACAAGTTGTTGGGCGCAAACCTCGCGTCAAGCGCAAACTGACCATCCAGACTGATTCGGAAGAAACTCAGTCTGCTCCATCGCCACCAACCAAGCCACTTCCAAAGAAGCCCAGAACCCAGATTACCAAACCAATCAAAACTCTACCCCTACCCATTTTGCCACCTACTAAAGTCACCCCTGCACCCCAATCTTCAAAACAAACTTCAACCACTTCAACCCCTGCACCTCACCCTTCAACCCAAACTTCAACCCCTGCACCTCACCCTTCAACCCAAACTTCAACCCCTGCACCCCAAGTCACTATCCGAGCCCCCTCTACCATTCCCGTGGTAAAAGGGATTATTATCACTGAGTTGGACGACTATACCCAATCAGGGATCAAGTCCCCTTCCTCCACCGGCAAGGGAAAAGTCATTCTCTCCGAACCCATCTCCTCTAAACCCAAATCGGCAGCGCAGACAGCAATCGACATTGCTATGGAGGATGTTGATGAGAAGGTGAAGGCACTCATAGTGGTCTTTGATGAGTACGTTGAGTACCGGACTGTCAACCACATTGAGATGTTCTTTGGAAAGCTGAACAGACTGAAGAAGATGGAAGAGGAAGTTCTCAAAGGAACATAGACCAATGATGTTCGGATTGCCGTGCAACACAAAGACCTATTTATGGCAAATCAAAGATTCAGTCTGGCCACTCTGCTCCTAGCTGCTAAGAAAGAGAACTTTGATCCGATTGCTCCAACTGCCAGAGATGATGGGGCCGTTATTGCTCAATTAGAGATGGATGTTCATGCTCTTCACTTAGCTGTCCGTTTTCAACGACAGAAGCTCAGCGTATCCACTCCCACAACCAGCCCGGATCATCCCTCTGCAAGCAAGACTCTGGCAGAACCTTTCGTTGAGGTTATTCATTCTGACGCAGCAGAACAGACAGCCGAGCAAGCAGCGGATCAGACTGCAGAGCAAGTACCAGACCATACAGTGGAGCAGCCATTGCCTAATGCTCCGTCTGCGACAGATGATGAACCATTGAATGTCTTGTTGGACTCTCCAACAACATCTATTCCTTTGGGGTCATCAGTCTCCCACGTTCAAATCAGTCCAACGGCAGAACTTGCAATAGTTGATGCTCCAGAGTTCGTCGATCCGGATCTGGTGGTGTCCACCGTTGTTGCAGCTCTCCAGATTGAGGAGCCCTCCAGACCAAGCACTCCTCCAATCCAATTAGATGAAGATATGGCTTTCATTCAAACATTCTCTTCGGATCTGGTCACCTTGATCCGGTCCGAAAGTCACCAAGCTGTTGTCTCTTCACTTATCCCGTTTGCTGAATACGATGAACAGGCCTTGTCCTCATCAGATCGCTCTCCCAGCCGATTATCTGATGCACCTCCATCTCTGGCAAGGACCCTTCAGCACTTATCTGACAATTGCCTGTCTCCCTCTCAGTGTGTTCTAGAGGTTCATCAAGGCCAGCGGGTTACATCTCTGGACTTTGATTCATTTAAATAGAAGATGACAGCCAGTATCGGCAGCCTTCAGCGAGGCCTAAATGATCTGTTTTCTCAGCAAGCCACTTATAAGAACAGCCTGAGAAAAGAGCAGATCGAGCTGGCCACTGAAGTCCGAGCATCTGTTTCCAATTCCCTCCGCGCTCAAGACGTTCGTGTTGACGCTATCAGCGCGCAGCTCGTACAAGTTGTTGATTTTCTTCAGGAGATTGCTGCTGACAAAAAGGGGGAAAAGAAGAAAGACTTCAAGCCGCCTCCAACTTCAAGAAGATAGCAGTCTCGTTGATTAAATTTTTTAGACTGACTGTATGCGAGATTCTTTATCAATAAAAATCCTTCTTCTTTAAGTCCTTGTTCATTTATTTTGAACTTTAATAAAGGCTTAATCGATCCAACTTAATAATGTTCATTTATTTTGAACAAAAAGAAAGTAATCGATCCGAAAGTTTTCGCTTCAGAGTTCTTATCATACTGGTTAAAAAGACTTAGAAGCTAGGTTTTGTCATCATCAAAAAGGGGGAATTTGTTAGTTCCGGATCTTATCGATGAGATTTTAAAGATGACAAAACATATCAGACCGGATCGAGTGAAATCAGACTGACCAGAACGATCGCCCAAAACAGATCAAGCTGATAAGATGACAAAGCATATCAGACCGGATCGAGGGTAATCAGACTGACCAGATCAATAGCTCAAAACAGAACAAGCTGATAAGGCATATTACCTATCAGACCAGATCGATGGATTTCAGACTGACTAGATTTATGCTTCAGATCGATCTCAATCTTTATCAGATCAGAGCAGTCAAGGATACATGAAGAATGGCTCCTCAGTCCGAATCATTAACGACTATTTATTATAGCATTTAATGTTGTAATTAATGCTACAAAGGACCAAAGACTGAAGATTGCCATAAAAGGTAAGAAGACAAAGAAGAGCTTACCTGATAGTCGCCGAAAGTATGAACCAGAACGGCAAGTATCCTGAAGAAGAAGACTGTAGCCTACTCAGAGTTTAAGCATAGTCAAAGTTGCACATTAAGGGAAATAATGTCATTGGTACTTACAACTATAAAAGGATGCAACAAAAGGAATATAAGCACGCTTGCTGATCAATTGAAAAACACACAAGAAAGCAAAACAGCACAAGCTTACAAGCTCAGAAGCTCTCGAGCTGAAATTATTCTTAAGCACGTTTACTTTGTAACATTTGATCATTTTAGGATCACTGTGCGCATCTTGTGTTTTCTGTGTTGAAAAATAGAAGTGAGAAACATATTGTAACTGTCAGACAAAGTGTGTCTGAGAAGATCGAGTGACTAGGAGTTTCAGATTGGTAGTGAGGTAAATCCAGTCTGAATCGGGTTTGTACAACAGGATTGTATAAATCAAAGTCTTCTAGTATAAACATTCCTTAATTGGAAGAAGGGGAGACGTAGAAGGATTACACCACCTTCGAACTTCCAGAAACATATCCTGTGTATCGTATTTCGGCACTTGTTCTTTCATACTAACCATCGAGCCGTTCTTACATATACAAGAACAGACCATTCCGCACTTATACTTTCAGTGGTCTGTTTTGTACAAGAGTTGATTAAGAAACATATTTCTTTCACTAATCCGAAAGAAATCACAATGGATTAATTTTTAGAAGGAGTGTTCATTCACCCCCCCTCTAAACACTCCGGACCGATCCTAACAGTGTGTAATTTGGTTTTCTTGGCTTTTTCGTGGGATTTTGGATTTGCGACTTAAATGGTCGGCTTCCGGGGCAATGTTCACATTCCAATGGGAATGTTAGACTTTTAAAATGGTTTGGTTGGAGTCAAGTTAAATTAAACGTAACTCTCGGTTGAGTTTTTGGCTATCTTTTAAACTTGTAAAATGGTTTATTTTGGGTATTACACATGCCTAGCTGGGGGCCTTTATTTTTGGTAATCGTCATGGATCGACGATATGTTTGGGAGTTTTGAACGTGCTTGGGCACGTGGTTGCATGCTTATGCTTGATTGTGGGTTGTTTATGCGTTTTAGCACATCTTTCTCGAGGCATGGAACTAAAGCAAGGTTTGGCTTGGACTACGGAAACTTAAGGTACGTATGACGTACGAGCATAGCCTATTATAATGTTACAACTGTAAAATGCATGGTATGTGATAATTGCATTAAATGGACATTGAAACACATGGTGTGTAATAATTGTATTATATGGACATTGAAATACAGGGTATGTGGTAATTGCATCAAATAGGCATTGAAATGCATGGTACATGATACTTGCTATAAATAGATAGCGATATGCATGGTAAATGATATTTGCGTCAAATGGTTATACATTGGAAACCATACGGTGCCGCTATTGAGCGAGCAATGATTTGGGATGCTGTCGCCGTTGAACGACCATCGGTTATGACGCCGCTATTGTTGAGCGTGCGCGGGGTTTAAAATGCCGCTATTGTGGAGCGAGCAATGAAATAGGAACATGGAATCCTTGGTTAGATATATGTGAGATCTATGGTCTTTTATATAATGATTTTACCATATTTATTATGGAACTGGCATAATAGAACGGTATTAGTTAATTTATGTGGCGATTAACTGGCTTTGGGAATTTGATGAGTTTGGTTACTTTGAGAACAGGGACAATACATGGGACCCCGGATGAGGGTGTTACCATCCAGGGAGTATCATTTAAATTATGGCATTTACATTCTGTAAATTATGAATTGCAATGTTATGATTTTTGGACTGGTGGTATTGGTATGCTCACCCCGTGTGGGGGCTGTATCTGTTGGGGCAGGTGTTACAGGTGTAGCAACGGCTTTGGAGTTGAGCTCGGGCTGTTGACTAGAGGTACTTCCAGGATCGAGGTACCAGAGCCGGTTGGATAGGCGCTTAGATCCAGAGTTGAGATCGAGTTGCGCTTGGGAAGTGCTTCCAGGATCGAAGCACCAGTAACGGTATCCGCTATAGTGTTCTATACATTAGATACACACTTATTCATTGGGTGCTCTTATGTGAGTACATTCTACGTGTATATGGAATGTATAAATAGGCTACGGCTTTTCTCTATTGATTTATGGTTATCATGCAATTAAATATGGAATTGCTAAATGAACTGAGAACATGTTAGTGTATTAAGAGGGTGCATATTATAAATGTAGTCTTGGTTGGGGAATTTGAATATTACGTGGATCAAATGTAAGAATTTTTCTGGATGACATATGGTATGGTACTTGCATATGACTTTTCCCCATGATGGTATGATTATATGCACTAAGTGTATGGATTAATACACTAATTATAGATTAAGGGCACGGGGGTCCTTACAAAATCTTTCTCTTCAAGGTAGCCCATGTGTCCTCCACTGATTAGCTCGCGGATATTTTAACAAAACCCCTCCCTCGTACCAGATTTCTCTCTCTTAGGGACAAGATTGGACTCTCATGTCGAGCTCCATCTTGAGGGGTATGATAAACCAATCTGTTATTCAAGATAACAGATTCAAATATGAGAAAGTCAGCTTACATTTCAGATTAGATTAACCTGATAAGATAGAACACTTGAACCAAAGATATGATAAGATTCAAGCCTTGTATCTAGTTGGTTGTTTAGATTTATTGTTATGATGTCATCAAATATTTTGTATATATATATATTTGTACTCCACTAAATTAATATACACAAGAGTTTCTCACATTTTCAATTCTTCTTTCATCCTGCTACTAATAAGATTAATCTATGAAAACTTCATAAATTTAACTCAATTATCATCTGTTTCTTGTTCAAATTGATGTCCTATTGAATCTCATCTATGGATTTTCTTCACAGAGTAAAATTTTGGATGTAAATTTCTAATAACTCAACAAAAAAATATTTAATTGGCTTATTTAATGTTCATAAAATGGATTAGTATACATAGTATGTTGAACAATACGTATAAAACAGTGAACAATGAAACACATTGAATAATATATACATAATAACTTGAATCAATAATTTTTTTTAATAAAATAAACAATACTTTGATAAATTAATAAGTTATTGTATTTGTTTATAGGTTATTTAATTAAATGAACAACATTTTGTCAGTCCCAAATCTATTAATTTATAGATGTTTAACTTTAATTTACTTTATCTTTTCACTTTCTATTTGTGTTAATAATATACAATAGATAATCTGAATTTACTATAATTAAAAACATATTTTATTTGAAAGAATATTTGATATAATTGGTGTGTTTGATGTACATTAATATCATTCTAAAGTATTTTATCCATTTTTTTTGTATTAAAGTATTTTTGAGTTTATGAACTTTTTATAAATTTAGTGCTTGGCCTGTACTTTTATTTTTTTTAATCAGATCTATACTTTTCCATACAAGCAAAAAATGAAAAGTATAAGCAGTCGAGAAGAGTCCAAAAAAACTTAGATTGAGAAGTCGAGAGGTGAGCATGGTTTGCCGACATGGTCGCATAGGCGTCGTAGAGGCTGCTATTCCAATTCCATTAACATTTTGCAGAATCGTCACGGAGTTTTTTAAATTTAAAAATAAAATAATTTGGACAAATTTTTAATGAAAAAATCAAAAAATTGGAAAAAAAGATGATTTTTTTTTAAAATGTTTTGCAACGACCGCGACTGCAGTAATCACCGTTTCCAGGGGCGTAACCAAGATTTCAAAAGCAGAATGACAAAAATTTCAAAATAGTTTTATGGTGGGCAAAATATAATATTTAATTAGTTTTAGATTTAAAGCCAATCACAATGCAAGCTAATGGGTGGCACCGATTTTGACCACATTGGAATGTCCTCCAAGAAACTCCGAAGCCAATCAGCTTCTTCTGCTGCAAGATCTAAAGCTATGAATTCAGATTCCATAGTTGATCTAGCAATGCACGTCTGTTTGCATGATTTCCATGAAACAGCTACACCTCCAATTATAAAGATATATCCACTCGTGGACTTTATATTCTTGGAGTCCGATATCCAATTCGCATCTGAGTACCCTTCAATTACTGCTGGATATCTCGTATAATGTAGTCCCTAGTTAGTAGTGCATCTTAGATATCTAAGAACTCGAACTACCACCTTCCAGTGCTCATAACTGGGATTACTTGTATATCTGCTCAATCTGTTGACTGAGTTAGCTATATCAGGTCTAGTGCAGTCCATGAGATACATGAGACTACCTATGACCCTAGAGTACTCAAGTTGTTGCACACCTTATCCGCGATTCTTGCAAAGATTTGACACCACCTCCATAGGTGTTCTCGCGATGATATTATTTCCCTTGTCAAACTTTTCAAGTATCTTCTCAACATAATGACTCTGGGAGAGAGAATATCCATCTGCATGTTTTGTGATCTTCCTCCCAAGAATCACATCTGCAAGACCTAGGTCTTTCATCTCAAAATTTCGCGATAACAATTTCTTGGTAATTTTGATGTTATTGTTATTACCAACAATTATCATGTCATCCACGTAGAGACATACTATCACATAATTTGTATTGTCTCATTTCACGTAGACACATTTATCGCATTGGTTTGTTTTAAACCCATTTGAAAGCATGACGCTATCAAATTTTTCGTGCCATTGTTTAGGTGCTTGTTTTAATCCATTTAAGGATTTTGTTGGGGTTCAACAATTGCCTCTGCTTTGTGATCGGTCGAACACGTGGCGCTTGTGCCAGTGTATGGTTGAAAAGATTGATGTTGCGCCATTACCCTTAACTATAGTTATTGGTAAAGCGGTAAGCGCTCGATCCTACAATTGGTATCAGAGCCAAGGTCTCGTGTTCGATTCCCATGAGTTGCAGAGAATGCAATTATTGGGGGAGGGATTGTTGGGGTTCAACAATTGCCTCTGCTTTGTGATCGGTCGAACACGTGGCGCTTGTGCCAGTGTATGGTTGAAAAGATTGATGTTGCGCCATTACCCTTAACTATAGTTATTGGTAAAGCGGTAAGCGCTCGATCCAACAGATTTCACAAGTCTACACACCTTCGTTTCTTTACCTGGAACTACAAACCCTTCAGGTTGGTCCATGTAAACCTCATCTTCTAACTCTCCATTTAGAAAAGCCATTTTTACATCCATTTGATGGATCTCTAGGTTATATAATGCAACAAATGCAATTATTAACCTTATAGATGTTTTCATGGATACAAGAGCGTATGTGTCGAAATAATCAACTCCCTCAGTTTGTCTGTAGACTTTGACTACAAGTCTTGTCTTGTACTTATCTACCGTACCATCAGCTTTCATTTTCCTCTTGAAGATCCACTTGTGGCCTAGTGGTTTACAACATGCAGAAAGATCCACTGGTTCTCAAGTATGATTATGTAAGATAGATTCTATCTCACTGTTCACCGCTTCTTTCCAAAGATCAGAGTCTTGTGAAGACATTGCTTTCTTGAAAGTAGCCGGATCCTTTTCCAACAGATATGTTAGGAAATCTGAGCCAAAAGACTTTTCATTTCTCGCTCTTTTGCTTCGTCTAGGCGATTCTACATTCTCTTGAGATTCTCTATCCCCCACATTTCTATCAACATTGGTTTCAGTCACTGTCTGAGTTTTGTGGGGAAAGATTTCCTCAAAGAATGAAGAATCTCTAGCCTCAATGATAGTATTTACATGCATTTCTGCATTATCTGACTTGTGTACCAGAAATCGATAGGCACTACTATCTTGCGCATATCCGATAAATACACAATCCACTGTCTTAGGTCCTATCCTAGTTCGTTTAGGAGGAGGAATTGATACCTTTGCTAGACAGCCACAAACCCTTAAAAACTTGGAGCTAGGTGCGCGACCTTTCCACAATTCATAAGACGTTTTATCCAACTTTTTATGTGGTACTCTGTTTAGCACATAGTTGGCGGATATCAGAGCTTCTCCCCATAAATTTCGGGGTAAGTCAGAACTTATAAGCATTGCATTCATCATTTCCTTAAGTGTTCTATTCTTCCTTTCAGCAATACCATTTTGCTTGGGAGAATAAGGCGCAGTGGTTTGATGAATAATGTCACTCTCAGCACATATTTGTGCAAATGGTGACTCATATTCACCGCCTAGATCACTTCGAAGAATTTTAATCTTTTTATCAAGTTGATTCTCAACTTCATTCTTATAGTGAATGAACATATCAAAACTGAATCATATAACCTTGCATTTTTGGACTCCATCGGTGGTGCCGCAAATTGGCTGTCTCTACAAGCAAAAATCACTATTGTATTGATGCATCATCGATTCACCAGATGGTCGCGTAGCTCATTGTTTCAGTTTCAATAACATTTCGCGGAACGGTCGCGTCACATATTTTTTAAAAAAGTCCAATAAAAAATTCATAAAATTATGAAACCAATATTGAAAAATACGTAAATCACGATAACATACCAAAATTTTAATTAAAATAGTTAGATTCATATGAGGTAATGGTATATCTATTGAATTATACTTTATTCTTAATTCTTGTGGGTAAATTTAGAAAATAATTCAACATTATATCCTAATTAATTATTTAATATAATAACATTTGTTGTGGAATAATCATAATTATGTGACATAAGTTCATTATAAATAATAAATAAATGCATATTCGTTTCCAATAGTAGAGCAAAATATAATTATTTTACAATTAATTATCCTAATGACAATTAATTATCCTAATGCCTTAACTAGGTATTTTTTTGAAGTTTAGAAAATTAATATTATTTAATTAAAACAATAAGCCATCTCTCTCCTCTATACCATCCAACTCAGGGTGTTCACGGGTCGGATCAGACCGGATTCGACCGGTCCCGGGATCGATTTGGGTGGAACCAGACCAATCCGGTTCCGAACCGGATTGGTCCGGTTCCGAACCGGATTGGTCCGGTTCCGGTTCCATGGCACATGCCATGGAACCGATCCGGTTCGGAACCCCGGATCCGAATTATCGGATTGGTCCGGGGTAAACCGGTTTCAACCAGAACCGGTTTGGCGATCGATTGCCATTTTCGACGATCGAACGCCAATTGTTTCTGTTTTTTTTAAACCACGGGTCTTGGCGATCGATCGCCAAGCCAAATTTTTTTAAATTTTTTTTTTCAACCTAAATCTTAAAGGAAAAATACATCATTTATTGAATATGGAAAACAACATAAAAGATACATCATTTGAAATTTATAATAAAAATACATTATTCATCATAATTTATAAGTATAGTCTTGGCCAATTCTTCTTCTTCTTCTTCGGAACTTTCATTGCCGAACTCGTCGATTCCTCCTTCTCTCTTATTTCTTCTCTCAGCATCGAACCAATCTCTTAGCAGCGTAAGCATGCACAATGATTCTGCTTGTAGAGAAACTCTAAAGTCTCCAATGAGCCGAGCACAAGTTGATAATGCCGACTCTGACGCGACACTGGATGTTTGGACTGCAAATACATCTCTAGCCATTTTGGCTAAGACTGGATATTGTCTTGCGTTTGCTTTCCACCACTCTAGTACGTCAAAATTTTCATCTGTAATGAACATTTGACCCAAGAAGAACTGCAACTCATTTGAAGCGGTAGATGACACTCCGCTTCCTCTCTGCTTCTTTCTTCCAAGGCTCCGCAACAGATTAATCCCTCCGCTTCGTGACTGACTAGCATCTTGTTCTTCTCCTCCTACTACACGTGCCGATGAGCTCTGTTCCTGTTCACTATGGTGCAATCCAAACATATTTTGGAGAGAATGCATGATTGACGTCTTTTGATCGTCAACATCCTTATCCAAAAACGTACTATAATATTCAAAGAAAGTATCGAAAGATCCTACACCCTGACTTGGGTCTAACAATGTAGATATACAGTGCACGTGTGGAATTTGTTCCCAATATTTTTTAAACTTATCCTCCATACGATAAACAAACGACGTCAACTCAATATCATCTCTAAATTCAATAAATTTACAAAACATGTTAAATACAAGTGGAAGAAAATAATGAGAAGTAAGATTAGAAACACCGGAGAAACTATCTGTTGCATCTTTAAAGGTTGATAACAAAGCAGTTAAATTATTAACAAAAAACCAATCCTTATCAGACAATAAATAACTTTCATCACTTTCAGGCATTTGATAAGAGTTATAAAAAGAAGTTAAAGCATCTTGATAAGGTAACATCGATTCTAACATTTTGTGCAAAGAATTCTATCGACTTACAATGGGCGGTGGAAAAAGAGTAAACCGAAGGTTCTGACTTGCACACGTATGTTTTCAATCACGCTTAATGCGTGACTGTCGTATCCATTGACATCAGTTTTTAAGTTTGTCTATGCTACTACATTCAGCATCTTCATAACCATATTTTACTGCTAAATTAATTATATGGCATGCACATCTAACATGAAAAAAAACACCATTAAGCATTTGTCGTAAATATATTTTAAGTTCACGCATTGCCGCGTTATTATTTGAAGCGTTGTCAAGTGTAATCGAACAAACTTTATCTGCAATTCCATAAAATCTACAAACATTAACAATAAATTTAGCAATTTGGGAACCAGTATGTGCAGATTTTAATTCATCCAGTAACAAAATTCTTTTCTGCAAACACCAGTTACCATCAATCCAATGACAAGTAATAACAAGAAAAGAAAGTAGTGCGGTATTCGTCCAAATATCAGTAGTTAAACTTAATCTGCAGTTAATAGAAGAAAGATGATCAACTAAAGTCTTACGGTAATCAAGAAACACATCCACAATATTTCTTTTCAAAGTATGCCTAGAAATATGTCTAAAACATGGTTGGATACCAGAAGAAAATTCAATAAAGCCATCTTTTTCAGAAAACAAAAAGGGAAGTTCACATCTTACAATAAAACGAACGAATAATCTTTTGTTCATTTCCGGTGTTAAGAAAAAATTAGTGCCAGACTGAGGATTAATTTGAAGTTGGGTTGGTTCTCTACCTAATGGTTGTAAAGTAACATCATCAAAATTATGTTTTTTAACTAGATGTTTCTTAAAGGTTCCGGTACCGCCAGCGGAACCACTATTTTATAATTATATGTGGTTTTACATATTTTACAAATAGCAACAGATTCGTTCGTACCTGGTTTTGTCTCGACGTCAAAATGATCCCATACCTTGCTTCGTTTGGGACGGTTACTCGTGCGACTCGAAGCGGCAGTAGTCGCGGATGACGGGCCGGATTTTGGGGGGCCGCCGGTTCTGCAACGTGTTCCGCTTCTTCAACATCATAAGCATTATCAAACTCGGCAAAAATATCATAATTTTCTTGGAATAAAATTGGATTTGAGGAACCACCACGACCCGTAGAAGAAGATGCCATCGTATTAGTGGAAATATGGAATGAGATAATTGAATAAAAGATTAGGATTATAAGAGTAAGAGAGTTGGAGATGAAAAATTGGAGAGGAAAAATGAGGTATATATAGAAGCAAATTTTTTTTTTTTAAAATATTTTTTTTTGTGTGAAACCGTTGCCCAACGGCTATTTTAGCCGTTGGGCAACGGCAGTCCAGTGGCCACCGGCTACAATGCTGTTGGCCACATAACTTTTATTTTATTTTTATATTCTTTTTCACTAGTTCAGGTTCCGGTTCCGAAATCGGAATCGGTGAAATCGGAACCGCCGGATTGGCGGTTCCGAATCCCTGGAACCGATCCGATCCGGGTAAAACCTGGATCGGATTCCGGTTCATAACCGGACCAACCGGTTCCGGTTCGGAACCGAAACCGACCGGTCGGATTCCTGTTGGTCCGGCCCAATAAGCACCCTGACATCCAACCCGCTTCTTTCCTTCTTCCTCGACAAAAACACACATACACACACTAAATGTACATAAACAAAACCACGGCCGTTCTTTGCCGTGCCGTGCCGTTCCACCGTTCCTATCCCGCGACACCGATAAATCACCGATTTCTGATTACATAACGTAATCTACGTTATGTTGTTACTGTTTATTTAAATCGAAAGATTGAATCAGTTTAAACAAGCATTGATATATAAGTTACACTGAAATAAAGAAAAACAGTAGAACTTACAGAAACAGTTCATGAACTGTAAAGAAAACACGACAAGAATATGAAAAAATTTCTGGACGAGGCCACAGCAAGCCGTGTGCCCGTAAACTCAAATTTGCCCGCCTTAGCTTCTAGCCTCCTGGACAAGTGAGTTCCAAGGTACAACGCCCAATCACCTCTGTTCGGATTGAAGCAAAACTCCGAGCAGACTCCTTCGAACACTGACAGTGTGCAGTACTCTCAAAGCAGAATGCTATATGTATGTATGAAGATTTTCGGAATGGATGAAAACATATGGCTGAAGCAGCTTATATAGCTGAGCAGCAGACCACTCCAAAGGTCTCAGAAATTAAGTGTAAAGTTGCATAATATGAAAAATCAGGTATTCAGAAATCCGAATAGTAAAAAGATAGGTAGATGAAAAGTCATTTCAGAATTCCCAGCGATTACAGTAACATCGTGTTAAACTTGTTAAACTTCAAAAGAAAAGGCTCAGATTCTTCTTCTAGTCCAAAATTCAAGAACAGAGATAAATCTTGCACAGAAAGAATAGATTATAGAAAAAGAAATCAAGTTAACCATTCGCTAGTCCTCTTCATGGTAGCAGAAAGGCGATGCTTTTTCTTGGAAGAAATGTTTGCATCATTCGATTGTGCAGTCTGTTGATCGTGGTCAAGATCCAGCATCTTAATTATTAATCTTAAAATGGGGACTTCGCTGCATTAAAGTGGAATTAAATTGAAGGGTGAAAGTACAGTGAATCAATTTCTATTCATTCTTGGATATGGACAAGAAATAACTGATAACCGTGTCCTTTTCTTTCTGAATAGTTCTCACTTCTGAATAGTATACGTTATAGAATAAATTATTCGGAGTAAGAGACGACTTTTAAATAAGACCAAGAACTCTCATTATTGACTCCTATTTTATGTATACACAACTTATTAATTATTTTATTTATTTAATTAAAGTGGCGATTGCTTATTTACCCATTTCAATATATATATATATATATATATATATATATATATATATATATATATATATATATATATATTTTGAGAGGGTGATGGGTTAAATATTTTTTATACACCGTGAGACTCGAACTCGAGTCTCTTCTCTTAGTCCAAATTTAAAAGCGCCATTTATATAGCCATATAGACATAATTGGAGAAAATGGTAGGGAATGTTTCAAAGTTCATAATTCCTTATGTTTAGTGTTTAGATTGGGTGGTTAACGGATTGATCCGGTCCGGACCAGTCCGAAACTGGTCGGTTCCGGATCCGATAATCCCGAAACCAGTCCGATACGTTAAGGAACCTGATCGGCTTCGATTCCGGTTTCGGGTTGGACCAGTTCCAACCCGCTTAAAAAAATCTAACTTATATTAGCTTAAATAAAAATTAAATATTAAAAAATTAAAAAAAAGGATCCGGTTCGGTTCAATCCAGAACCGTATCTGTTTAGTCCGGAACCGGTAAGATATCGGTTTCGGAACGGTAGAACCGATCCGGGTCGGTATCTTACCGGTTCCGGACCGGTTCGGAACCAGTTAGCCCGGTTCCGATTCCGAACCAAGCTAACCGATCCGATTTTGGGTCGGGTTCAGATTGACCCAGCCCGTTAAGCACCCCCTATGTTTAGATAATGGAATATTTGTTAAAGCTACAAGAAAAACAAGAACAAGCAGATATCATGTATAAAGCTAGTTTTTTTGGAAACTCTTAAAATGTGAATATCACAATATACTTTTACATATTGTGATAAGCATGATAAATAGATTAAAAAAAACAAAATCAATATATTATACTTTTATATAATTTAAAATATTTTTCAAAAAACAAATATCCAAAAAATGATGTTAATGAATTCAGACACAACTGTAAGATGGCGATCTTTGATTGGGTTGGGTCATTAATGTAAATCGAATGTGGTTTTGTCATATCAAACCATTGGGCTACGGCAAATTCAATTAGGTTTCCTGTACGGATTCGAGAGACCAGTGCACACTTCTTCAATCAAACCATAAAACTACCAAAATCTGCAAACGCGTATAGAGTAATTCATTTTATGTAATTTTAGCATGCTTCCCGTCTGGGTTTTTAAGGATCCGAACATTTTTCATTAAAGTGCAATCTGTGCTTTTGTTTTTGCTGGTATCACTATCATTGTCGCCGCCTTTTTGAAAGATCCGGACAATTTCGATTAAAAAGACGATTTTGATCTTACTTTGTTATTTTTTGTCATAATTCCCATCTGGGTTTTTAATGATCTGAACAATCACCATTAAAACTGCAATCTTTTCTCTCTTCCTACCTCGGTAATGGGAGTTGTAATCGCGTCCGAAATCTGGGAGCCAAACAAAGCAGTATACGTATTTTTATTCATCTCCAGCTTCTTTTCAATATTCTTGTTTCCTGCGAGAAATGCTGCAAACGTCTTCGATCACGCGCCGCCCATTTATGTTCTTGGTTTTCAGCGACACTTTCTTATGCTCTACTCACTTTCTTCTGGTATTTAATTTTGTATCGTTTATGATATTATTTTTGTGGGTTTTGAACCTAATTCCCTTCTTGGTGATTGATTTTGGAGTTTGTGTAAATAGTGATGGAGGGCTTGTGGGCTGTGTTTGGAGAGTACGAATTAACCTATTATGGAATGAATAAAGAGGACATGCTGGTTTCATTATGCGTCGGATATGCGGTCTCTCTGTTCATTGGGAGTTTTCTTGGAGTTCTCTCTGATTTAGTGTAAGTACACTTCTTCGACACTTGATTGTGTCATTTTAGTGTGATTGCTGTTGTGTGGAAACATGGCGTTTTGATCAATCTCTTGGACGATTTAAATTGAAGCTACCTTGTCACCTTGCGCTTCTTGCTAGTTCTGCTCCTTTCTTGAAAGGTTGTTAAATTTTGCCTTGAATTTCAAAATCATTATTTGTTTTTTTCGATGGCTGATGATGTTCTTCACCTGCACTGGATTTGCGTATTACACTAAATAACTGTATTGAGATTTTGATGTCATTAAGATCTTGTACGTGCAGGGGTCATAAGAAATTATGCTTATTATATTACATGCTGCAACTTTTTGTGAGCATATGGAAGATGGTTAGTGGAACTCCAGCAATTTGGTTGGCAAGTGTCTGTCTTTCACTGGCCTCCTCAATATTTTCCTTTTCTTTCGAGACATGGATGGTAGTCGAGCACGACAAGGTTGGCATAAATATTTTGTCTTAGATAAATACATGTGGTTTGATTAGCAATGGCAGTTTCGCTGACATTGTATACTTTGCAGCTCGGTCAGAGGCAAGATTCGTTGAATCATATGTTTTGGTTAATGACATTCTTTGAATCCGCATCTTTCATCGGTAGTCAAGTGCTTGGAAATTATCTGATTGATGGTAATGTTGATGAAAACATAAAATCTCTGCGGACAGTAACGGTGGTTCTGGTTGTTGTTGCAATTATCTATGTTACTCGAGGCTGCAAAGATGCTCCAAAAAGAACACTGTTCAAGGATTATAGTATTATGTTTCATAGACACGTTCTCTGTGGTATGTCTTGTGACTTTGTTGATTGATATCAGAAACGTCAGTTTTTTATATATTGTGTTTAGTACATTCACAATTAAGTTGCTAGCAAAATAACTAGATCAATAAGTCAGTACCAATGTTTGTCACGACAATTGTACAGATTTTAATTTCCAAGCAAGTTTTTTAGAACTGTTCAAATCTTCAAGTGAACAAATGTATATTTTCATTTGCTAGATAAAAGAATATGGCTATTATCATTGGCGCAAGCTTGTGTACACTTCTCTGTTACAGTATTTTGGATTCTTTGGGCTCCAACTGTAGTGGTAAGATCTCGAGTGCAACTGATAGTCCGAAGATATTTCTCTTTCTTAGTTCGTTTTTTCCATATTTTTGAGTATCCCATTCTTTCTCTTGATTTAACTTTAAACTGGGAACTTCTATGTGTTATAGGCTGACGGGAGAGAAGTATCATTGGGCTTGATATATCCTTGTATGTTGGGTTCTAAGATGCTCGGTAGCACCGGATTGCCATGGTTTTTACAAGGATCATTAGCACTTCGTACAGAGGAGTATCTAGTATATGCCTTTATCATAATGGGCATCATTTCATCTGTTGTTGCATATGATTATCAGGTTTGAAATTCTTTGATAATTTAGTATCGTGGGATCATATAGCTTCATGTTGTCCTACTTAGGATCCTACTTTCGATATTGATGTTATAGTTAATATGTAAATGTGTTCAGGAAGTTGGTGTTCTCGTGACACTGTTCTGCGTATTTCATGCTTGCATGGGCTTGATGTTGCCATCTCTTGCCAGATTGAGAACCATGTAAGCTATTATTGTTTCTGAGCCCTTTTTAGTTATAAATTCTGTAATTCTTGTTTTCTGACGCTTAACTTTGTGCTACTATATTTTACCAGTTGTTTATTAATAAGAAGCACTGTAAAAACTCATGCATTCTACTTATATGATGAACATATAGTTGTAGTGTGACACCATGACATAGTTTACTTGCATCCTAATTCACCTTTCCACCCAATGCATAGGTATGTGCCATGTGAAGTTCGTGGAGGAATGATGAGCTTATCACTCGCACCTGCAAGTTTGGCAATCTTGGTTTTCCTGATGTTGGTACATTCTTTAACCACGTTGCTTTAAAAATGTGAATAATTGCAGAATTATGAATTGTGGTGTCTTAGCCTATTTTCCGCCATCTTGAGCACTCCATCTTGAATCACACACCTAGACGCTAAGAGTGTGATTAAATTTATTGCAGAGAGGTTACTATCAATATATTGGGAATTCAACTCTCACTGCATTTGCGGCTCTTGGGCTGTTCTCCGCTGCTGGTTGCATGTATGTGCTGAACAAATGGGGAAAGCAACTTCACCAGAGTATACACAACTTGTGATCTATTACAAATCTTGTCTGAAGCTCATTCCATCGATCAAGTCTCCGAGGCGGGAATTGTATTACCTTGAGTCATCAATCTCAAGAAGCCATTGTGTTCTTGAGGAATTCATTAAGCGTGTTAGCTGGTGCCACATGAAAGGGAAAGACGTGGGATATATCCACAAGAGTAGTTTTTTGGGATATGAGACTTGTGCGGAATTATGTCTGCATATTTAGTTTCACGGTATTTTCGCCTCAGCGACGTGGATAGGCAACTCATCTATTTCTGGATACAGAAACAGGAGAGTGTACATGTTGGCTATTTATCCTGTTGTTGGGTTGATCAGTTTTGTAGGTCTGTAATGCATATTAGCTGGGATGCCTGGGATAGGGTAAAAACCAGCATTTTAGGAGTCAGTACCTCAGTTTTTTGCTTTTCTTGGAGATATAAGCGAGTGAGCAATCACCACATTAGATAAATGTTTTGCTATTCTGTTCAAATTATACAACTTTTATGGAAAAATATGAACTCTGTATTCTATACTCCGCATAACATGCGGAAAATGAATCACCAGATTCTGACTACAGATTTTTGTGGAAAATTACTATCTCGTTTACAAAAATCAATATTCAACATCATGTTCTTGGTTCCTGATCCACTTTGTGGCAACCCATTTTTCCCCTTGGATCACTGAACAGCTCCCATGAAGTGATGTCTGCAGAAGTGCCGGAAGAAATGCAATCTTATAATAGATGAAGGGTGAATGAAAACTGGTTCCGAGGAGGTAACATTCACTAGCTATGACAATTTCGATGCTAGGGCAAGGTCCAAAATCACTTGGGATGTGTGGATCCTACACATTTTGTGTGGGACCTATACAACCTAATGATTTGGGTCTACGGAGATAAACACAGTTGCCTCGCCCTCATTCTGACATGCTATAAGAAATACGGGATAAATGCTTATAGTATCATGATATATCATGAAAAATTAATGGGACTATTAACCAAGACTCATTTAGTGTCCCAAATGCCATATTTCGCTAGCCCACATGGCCAAGGACGGATCCAACAATAGATGATCCCAGAAATGAAAAGAACTAAATTGAAATTTTATGCTTTTTTTATTCTTATCTTCTCGGTATCACTTAATATTCCAGCTCCTTCGTCCTTTCCTACTAAATCCGAGTACAGGAAAAATAAAATTTATAAAGAGAGGAAATAAAAAATGCGAGGAAGGAGGTAGAAAGTCAAAGAAGGCTAACAGAGTCACTCACTGGATCAGTTGTGCCATTTGGCAACAGTGAGTAGAACAAAAGTCCATCTCCTCTACGGGGAACTACTTTTAGACCAACACAATTTTCATAATCATAATTGGAATCCATGTTTTGCCTGTTCTGTTACATCAAAAAGCATGTTGTCTTCAGAACTTGCGGCATCCCCCAGGGAGGTTGACAAGAAGGGCAATTAAAATCAGGAAAAAAGAAAACCTCACCTCGAAAGGAAACATGGTTTCTCCCCCCTCTTCGACATCAGACAAATATAAAAGGAATGAAGCAACCTGAAAAATATTTAATTAAGAATTGGGTTTACAAGAATTATTATCACATTAACCAAGAAACACCTCATTTCAACAAGCTTAGGCGATCTATAGGAATCTTTTGTGTTGATAAATGTGCAACTATCGTTTTCGAATCAACGAGAAAAAATGATTAATGAAATATGAAAATGTCAGAGAAACGATGGACGCAACCCCTAAGCAAAGAAGTGGTCGTGGCTATCATAAAACGAAAAAAAAAATGCCAAAACTAAAATCCCTTCATATATTGTCTTAAGCCATTGATTGTTTTGACAAAACTATCATTAGGCTTCCACTTCTTGCCCATTAAGCAAGAAAACGTGACTGCTAGCAAAAACATGCCTCAATTATAGTATAATATCTAGCTTCTGTTACCCTTCGGCTCTCTTGTGGCTCGTATTCAGCTGGATCAGAAGTATCGTAATGTGAAGAATATCTTTGTCCAATCTGATAACGCAAGACATTGAAGGACTGAAACGCAATGTCAGGCGTCAGTATGAAAATTTTAAAAAGGAACAGTTCAAAGATTTGCATTCAGAACACTTCATACAAATACATTCAATGATCTATGAATGAGCACTACAAACTGTGCAATCTTAAACTAAAAACAGAAGGAATCTAGGCTTTTTTTTTATTGAATTGTTCAACACATCAAGCATTGTGATGCAAATTTTCATCAATTCATGTCTAACCGTGACTGAAGAAACCATTCTCCGTGAAGTATATCATCACTAATATGCTAATGCAATCAATAATAATTTGAAACTACTGCAGAAAAAGTTCATCATAACAAATGCTGTAGTTTCATACAAGACCAGAAAAATGTTGGGGGAATATCAATTATAGCATACAGTGTTAATTCATTCAGCAAATATCAACAGAAAGCATGATCAGCATTTAAGGAAAATATAAATTTGATACCATCATAAAGCATGTTCATACCTAATATCGATTTACTTATCGAAGTTCCATCAACTTTGAATTTTTTCAAAGCAACTAACTGTACAAACTAAAGTATCGCGAACCAGTATCAGTTAACATATCAAAGAGCATTTCCAGTATTTCTCTTGATGATACGCACAAAAAGAGTATTATGAAATTTGCCAAAATAATATTTGGTGAAGAAATTAATTGTTGTCCCTAGGTGAAAACTACCTCTCCATGATTCTTGGGGATCATTGTGGCTTTAGCAATTTTTGCCTCAATATAATCCAGAATTCCAGTTTCGTCTTCTGATGAGCTGATAAACATGCCATAACTAATAGAAAGGAAAATTAAACACCCAAAGGACGGAAAGAGAGTGCAGCATAGCAAAAGAACATATACAGCTTCCATAAAGACACCATTAGCTTCCAGTTGAAGCAGAAATCACCTTGTCCTGCTTCCTTGGCTATTTCCTTCTGCCTCTCCTTCATGCAGAGCTACCAATGATGGCTTAAGGTGTGCCTCTGCCATTTTGATAATGCTTTGGCATTGTTCCGCAGTGGCAAATTTTTGGAAGTATAATGCACGAGGATTCCAGCTCAGAATCTAGAAATGGGAATTGAAGAAACGAGCTCAACATGTTGAAATAACAAAAATAATATACAAAGCATAAAGCAATTATGAGACCAGTTGCACACATGAGACAGCTCCTCATTCGAGATGGAGTCATTGCATGTTTATTAAGGGTTCCTGTCCAGCCCAAAAGACGAGGAAAAAATGAAATTTTATTTCCACATCTCATTGATTTTCATTTTAACTCAACCTCGTGCTCTCCCAAGGCAAACAGGAAATAAATGAGCGATCTCAATATCCTCATGTTAAAATTTGTTTTTTGGCAAACCATGTCCAGCGAACCAGCAGAATAATCCATAAAATGTAAGTGAGTTGGAAATGGAAATCAATTTCTAGGGGCATCAGCACAGGAGAAACATCAAAATCCATGAAAAATATATTTCTGTCATTTGATCAAGCCTGAGATCTACAATCAATAACCTCCAATGAATAGAAAGGATCTGCATTTGAATTATTATTATCTCACTAGTTCAAACTCATAATCCATTCACGCCTTCTGTTATGGGTCCTTCCCATTATTAAACTGCCATGAAAACCATTCAAAACAATGAATTTCATATTCTTTTGCCTAGAATGAGTTTGGTTCCCCCATAACAATCAATTGATAGCCAAAAGGATTACTATACAATGTAAACGCAAAAATCCAAAGTTATTAATCAAGGATCTAGATACAAATAAATGGCCAGAGACATTATCATCATGTAGCTTCTTTCGTTCACTAAATTCTTTTGACCACTTCTTTGACTTATTTCAGTGCTAGTTTCAGTAATTCTCAATCTTTGCAAATTTTATCTAAAAGATTTATTGCAATGTCTTATGACGAAAGCAAATTCTTGCAATTGAAGCAGTGCACTACTTGCAAATTCAAGAAAAAAGCTATTAGGATTTAGAAACTAGCACTCATAAAAGAAATGGTCAAATAAGCTTACACTGCGTCAGAAGGCTTTTCACAAGACTCAAATGCAACAATGTTTATGATTCACTGAGATGCATTAACAAACTTCCAGCTAACCCAAAGTCAGATAAAAATCATTCAAAGAAGGTCCAATTCATTCAGTCATTACATTACCATTAAATGATTAATTCAAGTTAAAACTCGTTCAATAAATGCTACATTAAACCTTGATGGAAAGGATTCTTATAGACTGCGCAATACAACACCAATAGCCATTATATGTTCATGTGTTGAGCATCTTCAGTTTGGTCCCCATATCCTTTCACTTCTGTTTTAGCGAATACACCATCGTATAGAGTTGATTTCAAACCACAACTCCAAATGATATCATTCAAGCCAAACGTCAAATCAATGGCCTGAGGTAATTTCGCACATTGTTTGTTTCGCGCAATCCTACAAAGTTGTATTTGCTTTTATCCAAAAATCTAAAACTAAACAAATTATAACCGCAAACGCAAAAGCACTACATGCATGGTTACCTGAAAGGGGATCGCACCCACAGACTCATCTCCCGAATCTCCACGTGGCAGAGTCTCAAATTCTATCTTCTCTTCCTTCATCTCCTGTTGTCCACAATAAACTGATAACTATTTCACACACACAAAAGCACAGAGTACTCCTACGAAAATAGATTACATAAACCTACGCAAAAAATCTACACAAATGCCATCCTTTAAAGTCATGATTAAAAAAAAACTCATAGTACATACCGACCTTGAGAAAGAAAAGGTGTGAACTAAACCAGCCAGTGAGGAAGAAGGAGACACACAAGAGGAAAATGGTCAGAAACTCGAGTCTAGCCCGATTTCCTGCACTGAATCTAGTTCCTTTAATCTTCATTCAATGATAACGAGTTGCAATCGGTCAAAACCAATTAAACGGCAGTTAAAATCTACTCCGTAACAGCGGGAATTTTATTTTTTTCGCAAATGAACTTGCAAATTTCCTTCTTGCGTTGTGATTGAGGTTATAATGGGCGAGCACTTCCCAAAATCATTATCATTTGGTGTAGTATTAAACATTTCTAAAACACCGACCTGTTCTTAATTTAAAAATAAAACTAAGATCAAACACCACTATCGGACACATCGAACAGGCGTGTCCGACACAAAAATGACGTATTTGGTGGTTAATTGCACAATTAAAAATAATAATATATATTTAGTGCTAATACGAGTGATACCATGATAATTTTAATGTCATAGATTTATTTATACAGTTCTTGAAATTTGTAAGAATATATTTGATGTTATCTATTATATTGACGTACTTGTTAAACTTTATATTAATTGAAGTAATATGTATTTGGTGTTAATATGTGTGATATTATGATGATTCCAGTGACATAAATTTATTTATACGCTTCTTGAATTTAGTAAGAATATTTTTGTTGAGAACATGATTTTTGAATTTAAAAAATGTGAATTTTATTATTTTGTAATATAGTATACATGTATAATATATATGAAAATATACAGGAGTTTCACAACCATGTCTTATCCTGTAAATTTTGAAAATTTGTGTCGACGTGTCAGTATGCATACATCATAGTTTTGATGGTTTTATTTTTAAAAAAATTGAAAAAATAAAAGCAATTGCAAAAAATAACATAAATGGGGGAACATTACATAAGCAACGAAAACATCATTGAGAGTGGTGGATGCTGCAATTTTCTATCGCACCTGTCACATGCTGTTAGGTGTCTGTAATCGGTTAAAATCGAATCGACCGAACTGAATTTTCAAAAAATTGAACCGAGCGAATTTTTTCAGTCTAACCGAACCGACCGAATTGTACTCTCAAAATCGAACCGACCGAACCGATAAAAATAGCGGTTATTTCGGTCGGTAACAGAATTAACCGATATTTTTTTTAAAATAAATTAAAATTTAGATAATTTGATTTTAAAATTTTAAAAAAGTAAATAATTTGATTTAAATTTTTAGAAGTAATATTTAAATAAAGAATGATATTAATTGATTTTTCAAAAATTTAAATAAAAATTAATTTTTTAAAAAACATTAAAAAATTAAAAATTTCGGTTAATTCGGTTTATCGATATTTTTAAAATGAAAACCGAAACTGAACCAGATTAAAAAATAATTAAAATCGAATTTCCGAAATAAGCGATTTCCAAATTAGATCGATTTAATCGAACTTTTGCTCATCCCTATATGCATTAGCCGAAGTATAGTGGTGGATGCTGTAATAATTATATTGCAATCGTGTACAAAGATTTGAAGATTTAAGTATTAATTTTATATTGCGGCAGATGATATAGTTAGGGCATGTGCAATGGAGGGCTTTGTCAGCCCCAGCCAAGCTCCATTCACACAAATGGGGGCTGACTCCCATGGAGGACTGAGGCCGCCCAGTCAGTATTTTATTCTGATTGGGCAGCTGTTTTATATATTTTATATATTTTTAATATTTATTTAATTTATTATTATTATAATTTAAAATTTTAATTATTTAAACGATTTCAATTATTAGAATACTTTTAAATTATTAGTTATTTTCCATTTTTAATTTTTAATTTTTAATATAATTTTTAAGTTGTAATTTTTTTTATGTTTTCTTATTCTATTAAACAATTATTATATGTATATATATTAACATTTTAAATATAAATGAATAATGACGTGGAAATAGATAGTGATAAATGATGTGGTAGATGGGGCCCAAAATAGGGGTTGAACCAATGTAAAAATAATGGGGCTGGATGAGAGGCTGAATGTTAGAAAAATGGTGATATGTCAGATTGTGGTATTAAGCCACTGGAAGAGGCTTAACCATTGCATGTGCTCTTAGTAATGACATTTGTAGCGTCTGCCACTCATGACGGCGGTTTACATTAGTTATGTAATGTACCTCGTTTATGTTTTGCAATTCTTTTTATTTTTAAATTATTGTTTAAAAAGCATGAGTTTGAGGGGCTTAGTGGATAATTTTAGCGGATTAATTTCTCAGCGTTGGATTGAAGTATACATACTCAACTACAGTGAATGTGGAATGTCGATTAGACAAAAATCATATCTGAATGATTTTAAGAATAAGCTATAAAAGTATTTTCCTAAATAAATATTTAAATTTTAAATAATGGTGTTTGTATGTGAAAATTATATGGAAAAGCATTATTGTTTGGTTATTTTACTTAAATTTCTTGATTTTTTTTATAAAACTATTTTCAGTATTATATAAAAATTTAATTTTTTAATATTTTCCATCAATATTATAATAAAAGTTTCCAAGAAGCTACATAGGGTTAGGGATGGTAACGAGACTGGTTTGGACGGGTTTGACCCCGGCCAACCCGCCCCGCCCATCCCCACAAACCAGCTTTTTTTTATAAAAAAAAATATTAGCTAGAATCAATTTTAAAGCACAAATTTGATATATAACATCCTTTGTTTTAAATAGTTTAATTTATGATTTTACAAAATGTAATAGACATTTGTAAGTTTCATGAAAATTTTCATTCTTCCCTCAATTTCATTCACGAAGCAACATAGGTTGGATCGAGTCAAAGAGTATGAAACCCACTAGCATTTTTCAAGTCAATTCTTATCAAACCCACTGTTAATCTCCCCAACAAGCTCCTCTCCCTTGTCTCCAATCTTTAGCCTATTTCAATGTTCCGGAATGTCATCTCCCACCCTTCAGCCGCCGTCGTTGAATTCATGGATATCAGTAATGTGGTCTTCAATTGGATTACTCCGTCTCCCTTGATAATCTTGAGGTCATATGTTGGAAATGACATGCTCTACTTTTCCCTCTTCAATGCTCATATCATCACCAGCAAAAATGAAGACAAAAGTGTGGTAGAGGGCGACGGAATTGAGGAAATAGAGAAAGGAATGAGAGTAGCAGTCGATGGTGAATTTGATACCAAACAGTCATGGAAAATTTGGCTTTCATTAACAAATGGTAATATTGGCTAAATAAGAGGAATATTCAAAAATGAGGGTTAAGTTACAAAATTAAAGTCAAAGAAATGAGGGTTATATATCTAACTTTTCCGATGGATTTGGGGGGATTTGTAATTAGAAACACCATTTTGAGTGTTTGTAAAAATGAGATTTCAAAATGAATTTTTTATTTGATGGGATTTAATTTAATTAAATTAAATCCCTATAAAATTAAAAGGATTTCATGAGATTTGGATTATGAAGAAAATAAATATTTTTTTTAATATTATATTTGTACAACTTACTCATAAATTTTTAGTCTACTTTTAAAATTTATTAAAATATCATTTTCTAAAGAATCTATATTTTTAATTCACATACTTTATGTAGGATCGAGCGCTTACCACTTTACAAATAACTATAGTTAAGGGTAATGGCGCAACATCAATCTTTTCAACCATACACTAACACAAGCGTCACGTGTTCGACCTATCACAAAGCAAAGGCAATTGAGTCAGGATCGATTCCGGGGGTGGGTTGCCATTCCACACCCGAGTTCAACAAACTTGAGCTTCAATAGCTCGTGTTCTTGAATTAATGCACTGAGAGATTATATCGAGTTCGATTACAAAATCGAGCGGAAGACACTCGACATAACCCGCTCTAAAATCGATTAAACATTTGAAAGGCATTTTAAAGATATGCAATTAAAATAAATAAACAAGCATTTGTTTATGAAAGTTCGAAGGTGGTGTAATCCTTCTACGTCTCCCCTTCTTCCACCTCATGGAAGGATTCCACTAGAAGACTTTGATTTATACAATCCCGTTGTACAAACCCGATCCAGTTGGGAATTCCCCATCCAACTAGAACTCCTAGCAACTCAACTATGTATGTTCTTTAATGTCTCACATACAAAGACCTCTTATCGGTTGTGATAAATCATCAACCGTTACAATGGTATTCACTCTTCTATTTAGCTCACAAATACAATGAATAGAGTGAATACAAAGGCACAAATGATTCCATAATGAATCTGATACAACAAGGTAAGAGGTGCCAAATGTTTGAGGAGTGCTCTTCATTTAGTAGCTTTTGTCTTTTAAGTTCCTCAATTGAATCCCAAGTGGGTTTGCTTTGGAAGGCTTGGATTGATCTTCAATCATCTGTTATTGAGCTTCCAAATCATGTATATATAGCCCCAAGTAATGATATATACGTTAGACACAAGAATATGCCCGTTGGAAAAGGTTCTGCACCATTCCCGAGCTTGCAACGGTCATATTCTGGTTTCTGGGCTCTTTGTATTTCGGACTGGACTGGCCGGATCAGCTTGGGCAGATCAGTCTGGTCGGATCAGCATGGGCAGATCAGTCTGGCCAGAACAGCTTGGGAAGATCAGTCTGATCCGGATCAGTCTGGGCAGATCAGTCTGGTCCGGATCAATCTGGGCAATCAGCTTGATACAAAACAGATTGATAAACTTGCTCTTCTGATCTGTTGCTTGTAGCTCTTGATTCTTTGATTTCTGGGCAAAGTGATCTACATGAAAGTTGTATCTCTTTCTCTTAGCTTTCCACGGAATCAAGAATCGCTCGATTTCGAGTTTGTATGAGAGAGTTATGCTCGAAATACAAGGCGATGCTCCTGCTATCTGTTTGCTGGATGCAGCAGCACATGGCGTGATTTGCAGAAGCTTTTTGGCCATCTTAACGTCCTATTCAGTCTTTTACTTCCAAAGATGACTTGTAGATATTTGTCTTAGCTTTCCAACCCATACTGAATCGTTCCGTTCCGATAAGCGAGCTAAGAGTTATGCCCATCAGACTGACAGTTTCTTGCTGAAACAGCTTGCTGTTTCTTCGCGGTACAGCTCGATCTTGCAGGCGTCTTTTCTCCTTGATAAAATTCGAACTAGCCGATCTGTTGTGAAATATGACCTTTAGTATTTTGAGTTGGCTGTTCAATCTCTTTGGAAGCACGCCATTTTGATATCCGAGCTATTAGATATGATCGAAACAATCCGCTCTGCCAGGATTTCAGACTTGGTCCAGCTTGATATTTTCAAGCTACTTCTTTGTAATTCATCAAGCTCTTAATTATGATCTATGAACTGCACACTTGATGAAATATGTTAGCAACACAATAAACAAATCAGACCGGATCGGCCAGGAATCGGTTGGAACTGGAACCGGGACCGATCAGGTTTATTAACGGACCGGACCGATTCCGTCCTTAACGGACCCTTAACCGGCCGGTTCCGGTCCGGACCGGACCGTGTCAAGCCAATAAGCACCCATACCATGTAGTTTGAAGCAAGTATTAGTATGTTTAGGATTTCCACAATGGGAACATCCTTCCCCTTCCGCGGGTTCTTTATCCTTGGATGGAGTATTGGATTTCTCACCAGTTTGAGTAAAGAATCCGGGTTTTACTATTTTAATTGAAGGAGTCCATTGGAAGTTGGATTTCGAACCTTTAGACGCCATAGCTATTGCAGGTGTGGTTTCTGTGTCTGATAGCATTACTGTCTGTCGAATATCTTCTCGTCGAATATGGGCATAAGCCTGCTCCACAATAGGGAATGGTTTTATTTGGAGTACATCGCTTCGAATATTGTCAAGCCTGTCATCCAAACCATCAAGGAAGGTGTACACTCTGTCCTCTTGAATAAGAGAATTATATCGTTGGACACCCTTTGTACATTACATGGGATTCTGGAAACGAAAATCAATCTCCCTCCACAGGCCTTGGAGGTTTTTGTAATATGCTTCAATAGGTCCTCTTGCTTATTTTAATCATGTCACCCTTCTTTTTAAGTCGTAAACTTGTGAAGTGTCTGTTCCATCAAAGTATGTTGTAGCTATCGATTCCCATACTTGTCTGGCAGAAAGCAAATGAAATTACTGATCAATGATGGATCCACTGAATTAATTAGCCATCCTTTAACAATAGCATTCTCGGTTCTCCATCGTCTGAAAGATGGATCGTTTGGTTCATGTTGTGGAAGATCAGGTTCATGTTGTGGATGATCACCATATATATATCCCAACTTATCTCGTCCCGAGATATAAATTTCGACAACTTGAGACCATATGGCATAATTGGTTCCATCAAGTTTAATTCCTTGCTGTGCAGCAGCAGAATCATATGTTGTTGCTGGGGAATTGGTGGGTTTTTGTGTCAAGATCTGTGTTATTTTATTGGATAAGTCCCAAGAACATTCACAATGGAGTTCTTGTCATTGTGTTGACGTTCCCTACTGTTATTTGTTGTATCCATCTTCCCAATGGTTTAAGAATTCTTTGGGTTAGCCGATATACAGAGTTGTAGTGAAAAAGAATCACTGCTCTGATACCATGTTGAAAAGAAAGCTTGGATCAATTCTTATGCACAACAATTTCATTCTTTCTTTTTTCTTGTACAATCTTTACAGAACATGCACTCCTCATTTATACATAATCCAGCCTAACTAAGGAAAGACTAAATAATTATAGGCTAGATTACATGCCAACTTATGGTTAATTATACAGAGATACTTTCCTAAATTAATGGCAATGATACGGCTCATCTACAAATCATTTCAACATAGATCTTACTTGTTCACTGATGTGTGATTTCTACGGTGAAGAGGAGAAAGATTTAAATCACATCATGTTCTCGTGCAAGCTATCGAAAGCAATTTGGGATAATTGTTATAGCTGGATGGTTCTTACCTCAATGTGAGCAAATAGTCGAGAGGAACACATCAACAATCATTCAAGCATGTTGTCTAAAGCGACTATTAAAACTGTCTGGTGGGCCTTGTGGCAAGGTATGAGATGTTCAATTTGGTCGACTCGAAATAATTTATTTTTTTTCCAATGGTAGTGTTGAAATGCATAAGGTAGTAGAGATCGTTAAGAGTAATCTTTGGGTATGGCTGTAATTTGGTTGATGTACATTTTCTAATGGGTTACACCATTAGAGTATGCGTGATTCAATTAATATATTTGTTTTAAAAAAAATTACTTGCAAAGCAGGCATGCACCACATGAAACAAAATTCATGTACACGAAGCCCACAGATACTCCTTGAGACAAGTAAAATCACAAATTGCTATATTATTTTAGAAATCAAGCACAATCAAAACAAAGATCTGTTCAACCCCACAATCACACTCTACAACTTTAGACAGCTAGCTTTTCCCCAACTTTAGGAAAGTTTCAACATACTACATTACATGAGAATCACAAGTTGTAGATTATCTGAATCTTACACACAAAAGCATCAAATCAAATCCAAAAAAGAAAATCTGAAACCCAACAAACTCCAAAGCGTTGCACACAATCCACATTCAAAGAACAAAAGGGACAATTAAAGGGATTCTATTGGTCCACAGTCTCCAAAGCATGTTTGTTTTTTGGTAGCATTAGTCGAAAATCTTCACGTGATCCAAGTTATAAGATATCAAGGGAGTCAAAAGCGCCGCTCTGGCATCCATTGCGGAGCAGCGGGGCTAAAATGCACAGACAGAACACGGGCATTCAATAATTCGACGATGGGAGTGAAGCTGACACATCTCGGAGCTTTATACTGATTAATCGACGCGCCTCTTGATATTGCATAATCCATCAGCTCTTCAAATGTCCCGTTGTTCACTACCCGGATTTCTAGTGGCCCGACAGAATTATCCGCTACTCGGCATTGTCTGTAAACTGTATTCATCGCCTCTTCCATTACTAGGCAGCATTTGGCTAAGACATCATGGCTCGGGGGGTTTATTGGATCTTTTACAAGCAGTTCCCAGTATATTACATAATGTCCTGGAATTGAACTTGTATCAGCATAGCTAGTGTACTCCACTACATTAGTTTCATACTCGTGTAACAAAACCGAAGCATTTTCAACAGCCTTTTGTAGCTCAGATTCGTCTGTCTTATCAGCATCAATGCTCAACAAAACATTCTTCCTCCTTATAAACTTGAACTGTGGCGCAGAGTTGTGAAAACCCGTTACTCGGAGGATGTCACCTACTCGGTATCGACACAACCCCGAATAGGTAGTGACCACAAGTTCGTACTCTTTTCCTACCTCCAAATCCGCCAAATCCACCAGCCGTGGGGGTGAATCTCGAGAGAGATTCATCTGGTTTTTCGGGTCGTGAGGAATAAACTCGAAGTATCCCATGTTAGGCATGATGGTGTAGGAAACTTCTGAAGGTTTCGTCATGGGCTTCAAGTTAAGCCCGAAATAGCACTCGGAGGATGCGTACATGGTGCAAGCTTGTGGAAGGCCTCCGCTGTAGAAATCAAGAAGAGGTATATATTGTGCCATGGCGCCAGTAACAATAACGTCAAGATATTTTGTATTCGGCCATATTCTCGGGATTATACCATCCCATTTTTCGCCCTCACATTCTTTAACAATAAAATCAGCAAGACCAGGGTTTGGTTTAAGAATTTTAGCCATGCATTCTTGAATGGAACTGTCAGTAATCTTAGGGTTTAAGGACCCTGTGGAGATATCATTTACGAGTTGTCTCCAGTTGAGTTGGAGAAACCGGATGGCCCTGAGAAGACCCGAGGCGAAGACGGCCCCAACTCGGAGAACCTCTTCACGCATGAGAAGGCCACAAAGCATCTGAGTGTACATGCTTTGGAATGAATCACAGCAGAGAATTGCTTCATCCGGGCTTGTGTATACGTTATATGGGTCGTAGGGTCGGTTCTTGAACTGATCACTTTTGTAGTAGCTGGTGAGCACCGGGCGTGCAACCAACCCGCCCGGAGTTTTGGTTTCGGCCTTCACAAACAGAAAGTATAATCCTTTCCCCTTGTCAAGCCCTGGAACGTATCTGATGATCACAGTTAACAGAGAATAGTACTTATCATTTAGCAAATCTTTGTTTCTTGTTGAGATTATTAACAATAATCTTGCATTGATTAGTCAAGATTTTGTATAAACGGGAAAATACTAATGTGAAAATATTCTTACAGGCTCATTACAGGGTTGAGTAGATTGTACAACAATTGTCGGCGGCCCATTTCTTCCTTTATTGTTGGCATAAGCTTTCTTTCACCAGCCGACGTCCCAGAACTGCATATTCAGTCAACAAAGTGGTCACACAACCCTAAAAGAGGTCATTTATTTTTTAAAATTGAAGTTGTGAATCTCTTGGCAAAATTTTCTTTAATAAGGTTTTCATTCTAGAACTAATAATATTTATGACTGATTTGTGTTACACAACGTAAATCATCTCATTTTCAAACGAAGTTTAGTTTAGTTTTATTCTTTTACATGTATAAAAATGGATGACACACGTACGAAGAGATAAATATAGTGACCATAGGTACAATTAATTTCAGTAAACAATAAGAAATTTTAAAAACCTCATAAATAAACTTTCTTTTCTTTCTGGGACATGCAAACCCCTTTAACGACTTTGCAGAGTAGAATAAATAACAAAAAATGAATAAATAAGCAAAGAATATATATACAAATCCTTTTCAATATATTTACCTGGTAAGAAACTCAGAGATGGGGCGAGAGCAAAGAATTGTAGAGAAATCCCCACTAGCAATACGCTGAATCTCTGGCAGAAGATCCTCGTACGTTACCACAGGAAGGCTAGACTTGAACGAATCCCGATCAGTAGCACCGCCAAGATTGAACCTCTGAAGGTACTCAGTTTCAGCATTTTGGCTCAGTATTTCAGCCAATACCCTTGCTTGTACAGAATCCGTATTTTTGGTCATATCTTCGATAAATTGAAGGGCCTTAGCAAAGTTCTCGTTCAGCGGAGGGCTCACGGCCGCCGGAGAGAGTGAAGAGTCAACTGCCATTATCAGAAAAAGCAAGAAGAAAAGTGAAGAGTTATAGATTTTGATGAGAATTTGAGTTTTAAGATTGTTTGTGGTGCAAAACTTGAGGAGGAAGCTATGGTTTATATAGAAAGCAACAGTTGTCCCCATTCAACATATTTTATGAGTTGATATATTTTAGGTGAGTTATGTATTGTAAGGTTACAAATCTTAATATCCTATATTTACATTTCTTTATTTTAAATATTATATTTAGAGTAAATTTCAAAAATACAATCATCAAGTAATGATATTCATAATACTAGTCCTGAGTTCCATGTAAATTATTTTTAATGATAAATAATACAAATGTTTGTTTTAACAATACTAGTCAAACACTTCGATTTTTAATCAAAAGTGGTCTCAAGTCACCCTTTTCTTACGAGAACATCTTGTTAAAAATTAATTTATGTAGAACTAAATTTGTTAAAAAATATATGCGGGATTATTTTTAATTTATATAATTCCTGTTGGAATATATTTGATTAGTTCTAAAAGTTTGTGACTAGTATTTCATATTCTATTATTTAAATTTATCCTTATATAATTTTAAATTTTTATTTTTTTCTAAACAATTATAATTAAAAATTGATAATATGAAAAACGGAATTGTATAAAATTGTACTTCATAAATTTCTTGAGTTGTTGGATTGACCATGTCAATATGATAGTTAATTAAATATGAATAAAATATTTGTTTTGACTCTATATTTGGGCAGCCGGACTTAATATCCTTTTTCATTATCTTTTGGATGGACATATTTAAAGAAATATATTTACCCAAGGTATGTGCCATGAAAGGACAACAGGTGGGGACCACGTGACGTAACTTTGTCTACCGTAAACCATACATATTTGGATAATTAAATCAATCTTAATTAATGCTAATTAAAATATTAATTATGGCGTGGACATCCTTGATTTTGTAATTTACGTTGGTGTTAATATTAATGTCTTTGTAATTACACTAAATGTCCATACATGCTTATATATCCATGTCGGATAACCCTTCACAGTAGATTGCTATGCGGCACTTTCATCACAATTTCGTGATTTTCCTTAGTTTTCATCGCCAAGTAAATTAAATTCAATATTTTAAATATATTAAAATCAAATTTAATAGGAACAAAAATCTTTAATTTTTATATTTGAGATAAAAACAAATAAGTCAATTTTACAAATTTTTAATTTAAATATATCCAAAGCAAGTTATTAAATTAACCAGGAAGAAAATTAATCCTCTGGAGGTTTTCATTGCAGCGGCACCTAGAAAGAATTGGATGATCGGTTCGGGTATTACAAAAAAAAAAATATATTGAGTTTTGCAACGCAAGATTGTTGGTACGGATGTACCCGAACCCAAATTTTTTTTGTCGGGTTCTAAAATTAATACCAGATCGGGTTCGGGTACCCTATATATATAACTCATTTTTGTATATATATGTATAAATATTTTGCATTTATATTATGAACAGTATATACATTTTTAAAAATATATATTAAATTTCGGATTTCCAAAGTTGGGTATCCCAAAAAATTTCGGGTGCACAAAAATCCGGGTAGTAAAAATGCTACCAGAACCATGAAAAATCTGACCCGTATGCCCCCTAAATTGGCCTACAATCAGCATACCTTGCATGCGGAAGGCCCACGAGTGATTGGCCCTTCAAAGCACATAAAATTCTAAATAAGTACGATATTAAATATAGTGTTCGACTGTTATCAAAATATATATATATAGGGGTTTATTAATTAAATAACCTTAATAAAATAAATAATTTCAAAAATAACCCGAAAAATAAAAACATTTCAAAAGTAACCTAAACCGCCAACTGGGTTGGCGTGTCCAATTGGTCAAGCCAACTCAGTTGGCGTCACCTAATAAAATTTTGGTCACGCCAACTGAGTTGGCGTGACCAATTTAAAATATATTAGTCACGCCAACTGAGTTCGCGTGACCTTTGTTTTTTACGGTCACGCCAACCCAGTTGGCGTGACCATTATTCACGCCAACTGGAGCTGCAAGTTGGTGAGAATAATTATTGGTCACGCCAACTGAGTTGGCGTGACCAATAAATATCATGTGTCACGCCAACTCAGTTGGCGTGACCCATTAAAGGTCACGCCAACTGAGTTGGCGTGACTTGGAGTTATAAAATTTCCGCAACCCTTCTTCTTCGGCAACAACTTCGGCGATTTACAGTCTAAATTCTTCCTCGCGTTTGACCTCCAAGTTACTATCGTTTTTTTCTCATTTTGCTTCCAGTCACTTCGTAGTTTCAGATTCAGAATTTAGAGGTAAAAATCATGTCGCCGTGAATTAATTTCTGTCACACTTTTTCGCTGCCGTCCGCCGCCCCCCGCCGTCTGCTGCCGCCGTCGGGCGCCGTCGGCCGCCGCCGCCGTCGGTTGCTGATGGCTGGTGGTTGTCGGCGGTAGCATCGTCATGTTTTATCAGTTTTAATTTATTTTGTTTACTTTATGTTGTCTATATGTACTAATATATTTTTTGTTTCATATAATAGGATGGATCCGATGAATGTGCCAGGCCCGATCGATGATCATCTGTTGTTATTGCAGTCATGTCATCGTTCTGAAGATGTATGGGCAGGTGATATTGATCGGCCCTTGCGTGTGAGAAATTCGAGCAGCTATTTTTGGGATCTTTGCCCATTAGACACACGTGTTGTAAGTATGTTACATGAGTTTGGGTTTTATGGTGTATATAGGTGTAATAAGATTACCATTGACCCTCATCTAATCACGGCGTTAGTAGAGAGATGGCGTCGTGAAACGCATACATTCCATCTGAGATCTGGAGAGGCGACTATTACACTGCAAGACATTGCAGTTATTTGGGGTCTGCCAATAAATGGTCTTGCAGTGTCAGGTGCCAATTTTGATAAGACAATACCCGAGTGGCAAGAATATTGTTATCGTCATTTGGGATTTACACCAGATCCGGGTCACTTTAAAGGTGCATGTTTGTTAATGTCTGCGTTGAGTCATCATTTAATAGTAAATCGGATCCATTTGCATAGTACGGCGGATGAGGTTGCTAAATATGCACGAGGTTGTGCATTATTAATGATAGGTGGGATTATGTGCCTCGATAGCTCCGGCAATACTGTAAAATTATTGTACATACAGAAATTAGAAGATATCAGTTCTGTTGGTAATTTTAGCTGGGGTAGTGCTGTGCTGGCATTCTTATATCGTGAGTTGTGCACTTCAGCGGAGAGAGGGAAAAAAGTAATATGTGGTGCATTACAACTCCTACAGGTAATCGTTACCTTTATGTTAAAATACTGAAAAAATATATCTTGCATATTTAATTTATATTCTTCATGTTAATTTTTTAGATTTGGGCATGGTCCCGGCTCGAAAGTTTAGCTCCTCGACTCGGACGCCTGAGAATTGATATTGGGCCAATACCAATCGATGATGACAATTACTTACCTGTTGCTCCATATGGTGCAAGGTTATGTATCACAAATTATTTTGCAATGTATAATATTATATTTAATATTTTGTTATATAATTTATGTTTTTTTATGATGATTATGAGTACACAGGTGGACATGTAAAGTAAGATTTACAGAAACTGGCACACATTCATTACGAATTATTAGGGACATCCTTGACCAGCAGCCATTAAGCCAAGTAATTTTATTTTTTATATTCATGTATAAAACATAATAGTCTTTGAACATTATTTTAATGTAATACTATATTTGTAGTTTAATTGGCAGCCGTACCCTGATGATTATATTGAAGGACTGCATACTGAGTTATGGACATACAGTGGGCCACTCATTTTGTATGACATAGTTGAGATGCATCGTCCTGAGCGGGTTTTCCGTCAGTTCGGCATGGTACAAAACATCCCACCAGATCCACGGTCAGGGGATGATATATTACATGTAGTTAACCGCAGGGGTAAAACAAATAATGACTGGTCTGCGCACCATAGGCGGTACATGACTATATGGGGAAATGCACATGCTCATACCGTGGACAGCCCGCGATATGAGTCTTTTAAGTGCACGTTTTTGAAACGACTATTAAAGTTTGAGCAAAGATGTCTCAAACAAAATCGATGCACTCCACGGGGGGGTTTAAAGTCGGGGATACAGTCGGCTGCTGCAATAAGGCCCGGATGTCGATCAGAAATCAAACACACGCCGCCAGATTCTCCAATAATGTGTTTGCTAACCATCTCCAAGAACCATTTCCATGACAAAAAGTTCTCTTCATCGACAATTGAAAATGCCAGCGGTAACACTTGATTATTCGCGTCCATGGAGACAGCAATCAACATCTTATGCTGATATTTTACATACAGATGTGTGCCATCCACTGTAATAACTTGACGACAGTGGCGGAAACCATCTATGCACGGTTGGAAGGCCCAGAAAACATAACTCAAAGTTTTTTCTCTCGATCTTGCATTATCAAGATGATCCCACTCCACGACTGTGCCTGGGTTCCATTTTTTCAAAGCTCCCATATAGAAAGGTAATTTGTTGACCGAGCTCTCCCAGGTTCCATACACGTTCCGTATTGCACGTTTCAAACTATGCCAGCCTTTTGCATATGATATTTCAAAGCCATACTTATCTTTCACCGTTTGAATCACATACTTGATTCAATAAGCTGGATCACGACGAACGATTCCCAATAACAAGCTAGCAATCATATTCTTATCCAAGTTCGAATGATCAAGCGACAGCTCACTCAGCAGACAAGTGTGAGGACCACCATATTTGGTTATTTTGAATAACCCAACTTTTTTATCCAAACATGCACGCAGGTACCATCTGCAAGGTATATCCTCTGTACCGTGTTTGCATATTACTTTCCACAATGTTTTTGTACTCTTAACAACATGGTACTCACGTTTTGCAACACGTACTGAATAATCCTTCACAGCTGCCTGCAGATGAAATTTATCTTTGAAGACCATGTTGCGATGGATTTCACCTTTGGAGTAATCATAAAAACTCCCCCAACGGCCTGTTGGATTGTCAATCGAATCTCCAAAAACTTCTGGATGTGTCATGGAAAAGAATGGGATTGTTGGATAAAGATTATGATCATTTGTCATGGTTGGTGCCCCCTCCTCTTGGTTTTCAACTGCTTCTGCCATCACACCAATATCAACTTCATCATCATCAGCATCGGTCTCATCATCAGATGGAATCCCCTCTGGTTCAGAATTAATTTGATCACCAAAATCAGCAAAACTGTCTGCTCGTGGCTCAGCGGCAACATTATCAACATCTACTGGATGATCATCTCGGTCTCCACCACTATATGAACCCTCAGCTTGATGTCGAGCAACAGACGTCTCTTGAATAACAGATGTCGTCAATCCTTCTGAAAAACTGCCACTCATTGGCATTTCTGGAACATAATCATAATTCCTTGGTTCTGCTTGTATATAAAATTCCAAGCAACTATGACCCTGTTCTGAATCAAGTAGCCATGCTAAATTGTAATCATCATCTATGGGTAAAACAGTCTGACGTAACCCCGAAAAATCTTTGAACATATGCCTAGCATATAATTTCAAAAGAAACTGGTTGCGATCGAACCCAGTGATATCATATATTTTATCTAATAATTGTAGAAAATTAATTGTACGCCGTATAGTTGTACCTCTTGATGGACCACGATCATATCGGACGAACTCAGAATCTTGTATAATATTACCCCCCCAATAAAATAAAACTTGAATAGACATATTTTGATAACTACAGAAAACAATTACTAGTAGCTAATAAAATCTTTTCTGATGTAGAAGATCAGCTAAAGCTGCAACTACAGAGCATAATCAGAATTTTATCATATAATAAAAATATTAAAAGAGAAGTTAAAAATATTAAAAGAGAAGTTGTGAATTGGTGAGAAAACTAAGAGGCGGACGGCCTTATTTATAGCATTTAGTGCGTGACCAATATTTTATATGGTCACGCCAACTCAGTTGGCGTGACCTATTGGACCCGCCAACTGAGTTGGCGGGTAAGGTTAGTTTTTAAATGTTTTCAGAATTCGGGTTATTTTTGTAATTATTTGTTTTATTGGGGTTATTTAAATAAATAACCCTATATATAGTGGTCGACTGTTCCTCATCACTTTGTTCAAGTTTTCAGGGTATGTTTGATTTTGTTTTCGAAATTTATGCAGAATTTTTTTAAAAAAAAATTAGTTTCCCACATCTTATAGATGGCAAAACAAACGGCTCATACCATCGCGTCCCGCCAAAATGGGCAGCACATATAATGGCCGTCGTCCCACATTTAAAAAATATAAAAAAAATTGGTCAAACCAGATATCCTGGGAATGCTTTGAATAGAACGTGCCATAAACAAAGCATTTAATGGCAATTAGCGAGAGCTATTAGTGGGAGTAGTTAGTGGCTAAAGTTGGATGAATTAATGGCAAAATGAGTTGATTTGCGAATGAAGTTAAGGGATCGAGAATAAGGGAGATGATTGGCCAAAGATTAGGAAAGTGGGCATGATAAAAGGGGAAAAAACAGAACAAGAGAGGGAAAAAATCAAGATAAAAAGAGGAGGAGATGCCATGCTAAGGGGGGTCTCGGCTCTTCACTGTGGAGAGAATAAAATTCCCATTCATCTTCATTTTGACTGGATTTTTTGTACAGAAAAATACATTGTAAATCATCAACATTTATAGTGGAGTTTTATACTGGACTAGGTCCCGTAATTTTTCTCTCGTTTTGAAGGTTTTTCACTTAAAAATTATGGTGTCTCCTATTTTATTTTCTACTACACTTTTTCTATCTAGTAGCGAAAATACGGGATCACATCAAGTAAATTATGTGCAAGGATTATATAGAATCAATCAAACAATAATAATTAAACTAGAGGTTCAAATATAGGATCCCACTGTCTTTGATAAAACTAACTTAGCCTAGAATCATAAAAGATAATAATGCAAAAAAATGTTTTTCAACAATTTAAACATCAAGATTTGAAATAAAAATAAACTATAGTTCATAAATACGAATGAACGCTAGATATCGACTCTGGGCGTTGCTTCCTTTCTCCGTCTCTTGCGTCGTTCCTTGCTCTTCAATGCTTTTGGGAGGTTTTCAAGCGGCGGCTGATGATATGTCTAGGTTAAAAGTGGGCCTAAAAAAATTGTATTTTTGTCCAAGTTGCTCTTTAAATAGTGAGGGAAGAAAATAATTTCCATGCTGAGCACAAACTAATCAAAAGACAATAAAATCTCAAAAATTCAGCGACGAGCGATCTATCGCCACTTTCCCGTGATCGATTGCGGCTTCAATCATTTATTTTTCCCAACCCGCGCTCCTCGACGAACGATCATAGCACCGAATGTTTAATTTTGTTGTTTGAGCCTCGCTCCTGCGCGATCGATTGCGGGCTTCCTTGGGATCGATTGTACACTTCAGTACTTCTTCAAACCTCAAGATTTCTATCGTCATTAGACGTGTTAGCTTGGTTGAGACATTTTTCATCGTTATTTCGCTCAATTTCTTCACTTACATGCACCTAGAATTAGGTTCTTGAAACAAACAAAAATATATCAAAAAGCATAACATTGTCCAGAAATCAATGCAAAAATCACTAGAAAATCATCGCAAATAAGTGTAAGAATGACACTTATCAATCTATCTTTTGATTTTACTAGCTTGAGCTACGCCTTATTGGACTTTAGGCTTTGATTACCATCGCATGATTTATGTTGGCTTTCGGTGTTGGATACTGCAATGAGAGCTTATTCTTTTAGTTGTCATTTATCAGTTATGATCTTTATGCTACCCAAGTACAATACCTTCAAACATCAACGAAGGCGGTTTCATCGTCTATCACTTTAGACATTGTTGTCAGCCTCATTATGTTCACAGGCTTGGCCGGAGATCGGTACATTGTTGTCTGTTGTGTATTCATTCTCAAAGTGTTTTATAAGCATCATACGGATAGGATGGCCTTATGCCCTCTTTGTTTACTTGTTGATGTAAGTCTTCCTTGGTTTTATTATTAATATAGCAACTTTTCGTTATTAAAAAAAAAAAAGTAGCTTAGTTAAAAATTTTAAGAAATTAAAAAACAAATATTGGGTAGTGGACTGTAGCTTGACACGTTTTAAACAAAATGGGAAAGAAGAAAACAAAGTGAGAGAATAAGAGGTAGCCACGTGTCAGATTTAAGCCTGAGGGGTGCTGATTCCAGAATCAAACACGCGAGCTCGCTATTTGCCAATGGCTACTTTAGTATTAAGAAAATATAAAATTTTACATTATTATTTTTCTCGATTTTATTAGCAACAATTAAAAACATTTGTCAGGAAGGAAGATGCTACACTTTATTAATATCTTAAAACAAACACAAATCAGTCCAAAATCTGTTACAAACAATCGAAACAACATGACACTAAAAACGAATATAAATATCCTTTCAAACCAACTAAAGCAGAATGCTCCAAGACGATATAAAATATATTAACTTAGAGGATCTATAGTTTGTTTGATGATGTCCTTAAAGATAGTGCCATTAGAAGCATCATTATCATTCATTTGTAATCTTTTTTTAAAAAGAAAAAAAATTCCATATGAATGGTGGATGATGTCCCTGAGGACAGTGTCATTCAGGGCAACAACAATGTTTCCTGGAAGGGTTTGTTTGATGATGCCCTTAAGGGTAGTGCCTTTAGGGGCATCATCACCATTCATTTGGTGATCCATTGCCAAATTTTAAAATATTTTTTTTATAAATATATATTCTTTTTTCATATACTCAATATATATATATTTGATAGCTACTACATATTGTAAAAATGTTTACTAGTGTCTCCCAACTATCACTATAAATATAGAACAAGATTTGATGAATCCAAACATATAATAACTCACCGTTGCCCAACTTCGACCATGGAAACAATCTGGCTATATGCAATCCTTTTTATCTCCCTTGGTTTACTCTGTTTCAATACAGAAAAACGAAAACTTCCACCTAGTCCAGTGCGTGCACTTCCTGTAATCGGGCACCTCTACCTCCACCTCCTCAAGCCACCTATGCACCGTACCCTTCAAAAGCTCTCGGAAAAAGCAGGCCCCATCTTCTCCCTCCGTTTCGCAAGCCGCTTAGTGGTGGTCATATCGTCTCATGTCGTCGTGGAGGAATGCTTCACCAAGAACGATGTTGTGTTGGCCAACAGACCTCGTACCTTAGTAGGCCAATACATCGGCTACAACTACACAGTTCTAACAGGTTGTTGATGAAATTTAATAATTTGCACGTGGCTTGTCCTTACTCATAGAAGTTAGTGGTTAGTGGATTAGTGTCTTTGTGTTAGTCTACTTCTAGGCAATTCGTTTATTTATGAAGTCTGTAGAAAAATTTAAGTCCTCTGTTTCGTATTGTTGTTGCGCAATCATATTTCATGGTTTAATTATCACAGTTACCCCCTATGGCGAGCATTGGCGTAATCTCAGACGTTTATCAACGGCAGAAATATTCTCCTCAGCTCGACTCAACGTGTTTCAGGCTGTAAGACATGATGTGATCAAATGTACGTTGCAGAAGTTATATAGAAACTCGAAGCGTGAATATGCAAGAGTCCAACTCAGGCCCATTTTTTCTGATCTGACCATGAATATTATCGTGAGAATGATGACGGGGAAACGGCAGTTCGGAGAAGGCGATGACAATGAGGAGACGATACAGTTTCGAGAGCTGATAAACGAGATTTTCACATATGTTGGTATATCGTCTCCAGCTGATTTTTTTCCTTTGTTGAAATGGATCGATTACCAGGATTTTCAAAAGAACTTGGCAAGGGTAAGTGGTAAAATGGATGCAAAGTTTCAAGACTTGATTGATGAGCAACGACGTAATAGGGGAACCAACACCATGATAGATCATTTGCTTAGTTTACAAGAGTCTCAGCCCGAGTACTACACTGATTCAAGCATTAAAGGGATTATAATTGTGAGTTTACTTTTCTTCCTTTACCCGCAGTATTCTTGTTGAGATATGAAGTTGAGCAAATCTTCTGCAAGATTAAAAAAGAAAAAAAAGCTGCAAACAAATGAATGACAGCAAAACTGAAAAATGTGATCTTAACTTTATTTTTGTAACATCTGTCATCTTAATGATATTACGTGAATTCCAAATGGCAGGTCATGCTACTTGCCGGGACGCTAACATCATCGGTGACCATGGAATGGGCCATGTCCTCTTTGCTCAACCATCCGGATAAGTTACAAAAGGCTAGAGCCGAGTTGGAGAGCGTGGTGGGCTATGATCGCCTCGTCAACGAATCAGACTTATCAAAGCTTCCATACCTTCACAACATTATCTCCGAAACCTTGCGATTATTCCCCGCAGCACCATTCTTAGTACCACATGAATCATCGGAAGATTGCAAGATTGGGGGATACGACGTGCCGAAAGGAACCATCTTGCTCGTAAATGCATGGGCCATTCACCGGGACCCCAAGATTTGGGATGATCCCACAAGCTTCAAGCCTGAAAGATTTGAAAATGGAGAAGTTGGAATACCGAAGTTAATACCTTTTGGGATGGGGAGGAGATCATGTCCTGCAAATGATCTCGCACAACGGGTGGTGGGTTTGGCCGTAGGATCGCTGATACATTGTTTTGAGTGGCAAAGGATCGACGGGGAAATGGTGGATTTGAGTGAAGGGAAAGGGATATCCATGCACAAAGTTATACCGCTAGAGGCAAGATGCAAGGCAGGCGATGTGCTTCACAAAGTTCTCGCTACAGTTGGTTGATGATTATCGTGGTTAATTTGAAAAGAGAGTGCTATTTACACTCTAAAAATACTAATATTATTTCTTTTCTTTTTTTTCCTGTTTTGTAATGAATCAAATATCTATTAGATGCTTTTTTCTTAGTTTTCAACCACGAAGTAGTTGTTTTCAATATTTATGTAAGTTATTTATATCTTTTCATCTTTTTACAGCAATTTAATGTCTAACAAGACTTATGTTATACCATTTTAATCGAAAAACATTAATAAAATATAGTCAACAGTTTTTTGTTTGTAAATCTTCAATCCTAATAAAACCAATTGATACCCCATGGGAATAAAAGGTCCCCTTTTGGGAGCTGCTGACCTGCCAACCTAGCATGGGGCGGTGCTAACCTGCTGCTCATTAAACTTTGCCGAGCTGAAATAGTTTGCCGACCTAATCCATTTAGCGGACCTTTCATTAATTATTCCAGGCGGCCCCAAAATGGCAGGCCAAGCTTCCGAGCTCCCCAACACCCAACACGTATCACCCAATAGTCAAGCCCCCATGTGTACAATCATCATGTCAGATAATCTTATATCCCAAAACACGAATCTCCAATCTATAGGAATGAGATTTCCGGGATTTGATTAACCCGAGATCTTCGGGATTTGATCATCCTTATCAAAAATTGCGAATATCAGGAGATCTTATCGTATCTCAAGCAGGAAAGAATCATACCTACGTGGTAATTATTTGCCTATAAATACTAGATTTGATCATCGCTTCATGTATTTTTATTTTACAACACATTTCCCATATTTCATTGTTTGACTTGAGCGTCGGAGGGGATACACTGAAAAAAAATCCGGTCCCTTCTCATGCATCTAACCTTTTTTTTATGATAGTCCTAGTTATTCTGTCAGCCAATCCATTTATTTTGGAGTTTTTCTGTCTGAGATGCATATCAATCCAATTTTCTTTACAAAATTGACTGAAATCATCGGCACAAAACTCCAATCAATTATCCGTACTAAGTTTCTTAACTTTTCCGTTTGTTTGAGTTTCATTAAGAGCTTTCCACTCCTTAAAACTTCAGAAATGAATCTGTTACCCTGATAAAAGTATGGACTGTGCAAGACCTGACTTGGGCGAGACCTCTACCATGGTCACCCCCAGGTCAATTATCCGTACTAAGTTTCTTAACTTTTCCGTTGGTTTGAGTTTCATTAAGAGCTTTCCACTCCTTAAAACTTCAGAAATGAATCTGTTACCCTGGTAAAAGTATGGACTGTGCAAGACCTGACTTGGCGAGACCTCTACCATGGTAACCCCCAGGTCGGCCTCAGGAAGATCTCCACCTTGGCCACCCCAGGTCGGCCACGAGGATGACCTCCAGCTCGGCCTTGGGAAGATCTTCACTTTGGCCACCCCAGGTCGGCCACGAGGATGACCTCCAGCTCGGCCGCGTGGATGACTTCCACCTTGGCCACCTAGGTCGGCCACGAGGATGACCTCCAGCTCGGCCTCGGGAAGATCTCCACTTTGGCCACCCCAGGTCGGCCACGAGGATGACCTCCAACTCGGCCGCGTGGATGACTTCCACCTTGGCCACCCCAGATCGGCCACGAGGATGACCTCCACTTCGGCCACCCCCAGGTCGGCCTCCGGGAAGATCTACACCTGAGGAGTGATCTCATAAATCAGAGGCACAGAACATATCTCCGTACACGAATAATATCTTAAAAGCTGCAGAAATCGTACAAAGAGTGCAATAGTTGTCTGTGGTCCCCAGCACTAGGACTCTGACCCCTACCTTCAGCATCAGACAATGTCCCCTAGACCTTGGGTAGGTAGTTACAGGTTGTCTCCTCCATTCTCATATAAATACCAGATAACTCTCACCAAGGAAGGGAGAGATTTTCCATGAGAGAGCAGGCAGGAGGGTTGAGAGGGCATGGGGAAGGCCAACACCTCTTTCTTGGGGGGGAAAATAGAGTATGTCTCATTCTTCCTCAAGAACAAGCAGCAGCCGAGGTCTTCCCCCTTCACCATTTTCATTTCTTAGCTCATTTCTTGTAAAGAACACTGTAAATCACACACTTGTTTATAGTGAAATTTATACCGGACTAGGGCCCGTGGTTTTTCCCCATCTTTTGGGGTTTTCCACGTAAAAAATTTGGTCTCGTTTACTTTTTGTATATTGTTTGGTGCTCGGATGAAATACACGTCTACCCTACCAAAATCCGAGGCAACAGAATCATTCTTATTTTTAAGGATGTACACCCAATCTTTCTTTGTTCGAGGGAGTGAAACCGGTGAAATATTTTTTTTTTGAAACATAAAATATATTAAAAACTTAGGCCATAAAGGTAATTACAGCAGATGGCATATAGCCAAAACTAAGAAAAATCACTAGGAATCTAAATAGAGATAAAGTAATTCCGAATACGCAATCGGCTGCATCTAGTACCGAGGGTATCAGGTGGATCGGAAGAGTGAATCACTGCGAGATCAACAGACTTTGACCAGTAAAGGACATAAAGCCCCAAAGCCAAATTCAGTCCCCTCAAACCATAAATCTCAGAGTACGGACAAATACACGAATTGCCTTCGAAAACAAGTGAATGAACACATGGGGATAAACGAAGAGCATAAACTGAGAAAGAACCCACAAACGCACAAGCCATCACATCCCAAACCCGAACAAGAATCCAAACCACTAGGAGGCGCACGAAACTGACAAGCTCCCTAGGCAAAATCATATGTTCCTCCAACAATGACCCAGAAAGAAAGAGCCACCACCAAACGGACGAAACAGTAGTACAGAGCAAAATGACACTAGACACCAACCGACAACTGCATGCATAATCTAAGCTACTAATATACACTAAGCCTATACTAACAGATAGTAGACACAAATAGAACAATAATAAATAGGGGGAGCTTGTATGACTGGGCAGCCGCAGACAAAATAATGCCCGGAAAGCTCCCAAATTCCGCGCATGCCAACCAAAGGGCCTTATGTTGTGCGGTGAAGTTGCCACGCAACCACCACCAAAACTGGAAAAAAAAATCCCTAATCGGAACCAAAGACATCCATAGGGACCAAATGTCCGACCACCATGACTTGTGAAGTTTAGGTGACTAATTAATAAAGTAATCAGGGGACTAATTTGATATTTAAATTGAATGATTGGAATAATATATTTGGTGAACAATGAAAACTATAAATTTATATGTTAGTAATTATGTATAGAAATAAAATGCATTATTTGTATATGATTTAATGACAAAGGAAACAGCCAATTTAAATATAACCAATTAACATGTACAAGTAGGAAAATTGGAAGTGGTATTACAAACAAATACAACACATATACAAATACACCTAATTTTGAGTTGGAATACGATATGGTTTTCACAAAGTAGTCTTCTTATTGGCACATGATACATTAAATATTTGTATATTAATTTTTTTTTATACGAGGGAGTGAAATTTTTAAATATTTTTGTGCCACTGTCCGGACTCTAATCCGAGTCATATTTAATGAGATATGAGTCGACTAAGACCTGATGCTCATCATATAGTTCACATTAAATAACTTTGGATGTGTCATATCGCGACATTGATGAGAAAGAATGTGAAATCTAACAAATACCAATAATGGAAACGTATACCTACATCTGAAGACTTTTAATTCCTCTTTCTCTTTCCATCATTATGGCATTCATTTGTTGGGGAAGGAAAATATCTATATCTTATTTTGCTAAGAATATAATCCCAAAATAATATTCTTATTTCATATTTGCTTTCATATTTCATTACTGTAAGTAAGACTAAATTTTGTTCAATCAGAGGATGAAAGCCTGTACACACCAATTGCTTATAACTATTTTGCTTTCATATTTATGATGATGATTTCCTCAAGACGTTCTAAATTACCAGTTTATGATTTATTATAAATTTCCTTTAGATTGTTAGCTTGGTTTTGGAAGAGCATGATTTTTTTTGGAAATACCTATTAAGGATAAAATCACCCTTTAGATAATGAAGGTGCAACACTTTTTAGTGTAGCAGAATATGAGTTTTAGTTCTGGAAAAGATGAACAGATTTCATTTGGATTATTGGGTGGGTTTTGTCTGTTTATTATTTTAGTTACAACCAGAATTTTTGCATGGGAGTTTTGGGGTTATTGGTTGGACCTAGGGGTGAGCAAAACTTCGGTTTAACCGAATTAACCGACCGAACCGAATAAATTCAAAAATTCGGTTCGGTTAATCGGAAGTTCGGTTTTAATTTTTTAAAATATCGGTTAAATCAGTTCGGTTATCGGTTTTGATTTTAAAAATATCGGTTAACCGATCTAACTTATTTTTATTAATTTATTAATTTTATATTTTTAAAATCAGTTTTTAATTTTTTTTTAAATTTATTTTTTACATTTTTCAAAAATATCGATTAATTCGGTTACCGACCGAATTAACCGATATTTTATCAATTCGGTTTGTTTGGTTTCGTAAAAAAGTTCGGTCGGTTAGGTTTTGTAAAAAAAAAAATCGGTTTTTTCGATTTCGGTTAATTCGGTTCGGTTGGTAACCAAATTAACCGACTGATAACCCCTAATTGGAGCATATGCAATTCTATTTCTTTGTTTATTTTGAAAGGGCATAAAATTTAATTCTCAGTTAATTCCTTAATGTCACCCTATATATTAAATTGATTTAGTTGTATATTATACTTCACTTTTTGTTTAATAATTGTTAAAGTAGATATCTAATAATATTAAAATGGATAGATTAGAATGTGTAATAGGGACTCAATGATAATTGAATCAAAGAATACTGCATAGTTAAACGAGTAAATTGGATATTGTTTTAATGACGTTGAAATGTGTGATAGGAAATCATTGATACCTGTGGATATTGTTTGGAAACTTTTAGCTTGAAAGTATTTAGGAAGCTTTGAGGTACGTAAATTGAGTTGCATTTTCGCAAATTATTTTAAGTATTTTGTGTTATTTATTTTTGAAATATTTTGGGACAATAAATATGCAATATTTTGAAAAAAAATTATTTTTGATAGCAATGTGATTTTGTTGAAAAATGGAATTTTGAATAGCATTTTATTGTGTGAAAAACTATTTTGAGATGACATGCTTGTCTTGATTTAGTGAATATGATTTAAGGTTGTGAACTGATGATGTTCTTTGTTTTGTATGACTCGCTTGCGACCAGGGTAAAAACACGCACACTTTCGACTCGTTGCCGCGAGAATAAATAAACACGTTTGTTTTGCCCGAAGGCGGATGGGGTATAATATATGCCAATACCTTTCCAGCGGGTATAGTCTGGAATGATATCATTGTGCCACCTCCTTATTTGAGTATGCATTTGTTTCATTACAGCATGCCTATGGTATTACTATTATGTGGCTGTTATATGATTCTGTTTGTTATTCGTTGGTTATCTGTGCAGTTATTTCTGTTATGAATCTGCTTTGTGGAAGTTAGCTCTATTAACTGCTCAGATTAACCCATATATGTGTGAATTATTTTGATATGAAAATGTATTATTTTTCGTCACATTATGAAAAATGATGTTTTAATACTTTTGACAAATGTTTCTTATGCACCTAGATGAAGATTTGAGAGTACTTTGAGAATCCAATGCATCAGGATAGGTGGTGGTTAACCTTGAACCTTCCATAATAAAGTATCAACAGATATACTTGCCAACCAGTGGACATGATGCCTTGAACTGTTTGACGTTTTAGGTATAACTAGACAACAATACTCACACAGCTTCATCTTCACACTATCATTGGTTATTTAGTTGTTGTCCATTTTGGCCTGGACTGCCTTGGATGTTTCATCGAATGCTCTAGAGATTTAGTCCTTAGGTCATCTCATAGAAGCGGCCCATTCACATTCGATATAGACAATTTCTCTTAAGGAGTATCCTGTCATGCCACACTTTATCATCTAAAGATAGAAGAATCATTAAGAGCATGAGCTCAGCATTCCCAAAGTACAGGTCTATCACTCTTTCATCACAGGAATATGTAAGAAACTCAATTTCTCGAGTGCTTTGTTCGATCCCCCTATAATTCGGTTTTCCATTGAACCTGCAAATTGGATTTTACAATTCAGGTTAGGTTGCCATCATAGTTAGAAATCAATTTCATGGGCCTTAACCCCATTCCCCTCGATGAAATCTCTACTCGATCTCTCATTAAACATTTCGTAAATGGTCCGCAATGTTTTCTTTAAACTTCACATAATCCAAAGAAATAACACCGGTTTTCAGTAGATTTCTCACGATTTATGTCTCCGACGTATGTGTCTAGATTTCCCATTATACACAATTTTTTGTGCTCTTCCCATAGCTGACTGGCTATCACAGTGCATGCTAATGGGTGACACATGTTTTGACCATATTGGAATATCCTCCAAGAAACTCCGAAGCCAAGCAGCTTCTTCTACTGCAAGATCTAAAGCTATGAATTCTGATTCCATAATTGATCTAGCAATGCACGTCTGTTTGCATGATTTCCATTAAACAGTTGCACCTCCAATTATAAATATATATCCACTCGTGGACTTTATATATTCTTGGAGTCCGATATCAAATTCGCATCTGAGCACCCTTCAATTACTGCTGGATATCTCGTATAATGTAGGCCATAGTAAGTTGTGTATCTTAGATATCTAAGAACTCGAACTACTGCCTTCCAGTGCTCATAACTGAGATTACTCATATATCTGCTCAATCTGTTGACCGAGTTAGCTATATTTGGTCTAGTGTAGTACATGAGGTACATGAGACTACCTATAACCCTAGAGTACTCAAGTTATCGCACATCTTCTCCACGATTCTTGCAAAGATCACCACCTCCATATGTGTTCTCTGAGAGAGAGAGAGAATATCCATATGCATGTTTGGTGATTTTCATCCCGAGAATCAAATGTAACGACCCAAAACTTTTACATGATTTACATGATCATGCATAAACATCATGACTCATATAGAAGCATTTGATATGCATAAATGTTGGGTCTATTGTGAACATGAAATACGTGAAATTTGTATATTGATATTTTATATTGTTTTGGATCCTATTGAATGCATGACTTGAGTGAGAATTATGATAAGAATTGAAATCTAATAAGTCGGATTCATTATATCGAGTCTATGGTTAAAATGAGGAATATACAAAGTTGAGGGACTTAATGTAAGATGATAGAGATTTGAAGGGCTAAAGTGCAATATTTCATATACTTAATAGTTATCTAGTGCCTTAGGAAGGAAAATTATCAGATTTCATTGCCATTTTCGTTTCTACTTTAAGTGCTTGGGGAAAACCTATCAAAAAGGCATACAACCTCATGTTTTGTGCCAAAAACTTGTTAATGAATGTATACATAAGTTTATACTCTTGTTTTATTTTTTTATGTTTTTACAAGTTTAAATGATGTGTTTGTTGATGTTGGTTGAGAATAAACATAGGGTTTGCATGTGTTAGATGAAAACATGTATTTTGAAGTAGATTTTGATGTTATACATGAAGGGAATATGTTTAAAGAAGGTAGAAGAGGTTTTGGAAAGAAAGAACGTGTTTGTATAAGAAAGCTGCTGAAAAACAGAACTACTATAGTGTTTTGAATTTTTGGAACTCTTAGAATTTGATTTTGAGGTTGGTGTTCGAATGAAAGATGTAGTATGTTAAGTTATCTTTAATTTGATGTAAATTCAAGTAATAAAAAGTTATAATACATGAGTTATGTCAATTTTACCAAACTATGTACAGGTTGACCTCGAAAGTTAAATGATTTCTGAAACTTGATGTTCTTGGCTAATTTTGTTTAGGAAGATGGTTTAATTAATCTAAGAACTTCAAAGATTAATTGTAGGGCTTTGAGTTATCTTTAATTTGACAGCAAGTGTGACTCAGTTGGAGTTCATAAGTATATGATTTATGTTCTATGAATTGCATTTATAATGGGTGTAAATATGTGTTGTATATGATGTGATGTTTCATTATATATTGAAATGTGATTATGAATTGTGCATTCATGTGCATACATAAGAGATTAACGAATTCTGTTATGGATGCTAAGGATCTTGAACCATATGTTAATGCATTCTGAGTACAGTCAGAATTACAGAATCAAAGAATATCGATCCCGAGTTAATTGAGAACTCAAAAAGGGGATCTACAGAGTGCCATCACCATCTTGTGATCACAAATTGTTCTTGATTCTAATTGATCCATAACAGAAGAAAAAATAACAATACGTACATGTGTACATGTGAATTACTTGTTGTACAAGTGTTACTACAGTTATGATGAGTTATATATATGTGATGTTGAATATCGGTTATTTGTATATACTCAGTGAAGTGTTTGTTTCAGATAATCCAAAGTAAAAGTTGACTCTAGAGGCAAGTCTAAAAGTCTTTTTGAAGTATTTTGCAGTATGGATACAAGGTTGGTCGGCTGATCTGTAGTTCTTCTCCATCTGCTCATCATTGTACATATACGTGTATAGTTTTTTGGTATGAGTAATGCGAGATACAACATCAGTCCATTTTTGTGGCATATATGCCATGTACATTTGGTTATGGAAAAAGTCTTAAATTTACATGTTACAAAGTTTAATTTTCGCTGCTACGAATTAAATATTTTACTATAGTAATGCTATAGTCATAGTTATGTGTATGTATATAAGTGATGTGACGCCCTTACATGATAAATGTTAGGCGATATGCCTTATGATGTACAAGTGTATAAAAGAGATATACGTGGTATGTGTAATGAAAGGTAGGGTTGTCACAGTTGATTTGGTATCAAAGCAAGGTTTAAGCTATTGTAGACTATGACCATGCATCATTATTATATGTTGCATTGTTTTTATGTGTTACATGAGTACATAAGTCATTACTTGTGTCTTTAAGGGTAAATGATGAGCAACGTATCAATAGAGGGGAAGAAGCAGTCGAGCCGGAGTCTCATGCATCACATTTTTTTCTTTTCCTCCTCATGTTCAAGGAATGCTGTTCATGACACTTATAGACAGTTTCCACATGCTCCTCCTCATGAATTTTGTGAAAAGGAGGCATGATAAACTAAGAAAGATGGAAGCTGAAGAGTTTAGGGGTATTACCAATCCAGCGGAGGCTGAAACATGGCTGAATTGAACGGAAAAAATTCTAAATCTATGTACTCCTGAAGAGAAGTTTGATTATAAAGTGTCAATTCTTCAGGGCAATGCATATGATTGGTGGGAAACCGTTCCTAACAGTACTGTTCAGCCACCTGTTTTGACTTGGGAGGACTTTCTGACTAAGTTTAACGATGCATACTTACCTGCAGTGTACAAAGATCAGAAAGAGAAAGAATTGAAACAGTGGAACAGATCAGTGGTAGAGTATGAAGTGTTGTTTAATCAGTTGTCACGCTATACTCCACACATGGTTGCTACTGAGAAGAAGAAATTTAGCTGGTTTGAAATGGGATTACGATTCACTATTCATGATCGCCTTACAACAACAGACTTGGAATCCTATAGTAAGTTTAAATCTGTAGTTATTCGTGCTGAGAAGTTGGAAGTGAATCCAAAGCTTTCAAGAAACGACAAAGCGAAGAAAGTAGTGGTGGTAAGAAGAAAGTATTCCAAGTACCTATACAAAAGACTTTTCCTAGTAGTTCCAAGAGCGCCAGTTTCAGTGGTGCACCATTAGCAAGTAAAATTTCTGGTTTTACATCAGCAGCGCCAACTTGTGTACATTGTGGTAAGAATCATTTTGGAGAATGTAGACTTCTTACAAGAAAACGTTTTCGATGTGGTGAACCTGATCACATTGCAAGAAATTGTTATAAACCCCAAGACGAGTCTACAAAGGACCAACCAAGGTCAAGTAATGTTAATGCTGGTAGAGGCAGAGGTCTAGGAAAGCCTAGTATGGGAAGAGGTGTTGGTTTGGAAGAAAGTAAAGCTAATAATCAAGCCCGTGTGTTTGCAATGACACGAGAAGAAGCAAGTACTGCACCAGCTGTTATCATTGGTAATTTATCGATATTTGATACAATTGTTTATGTTTTATTTGATCCTGGAGCAACTCATTCATTCATATCACAAGCCTTCATAACACATGTGCATGCAAAACCAGAACCATTGAGTTATGATTTATATGTTCGAACTCCAGTTGGGGGTATAGTTGTTGTGAATATGGTGCATAGTCAGCGTAAACTGTTGTTTGGAAATACTGAGCTGTTTGCTACCCTTATTGTTTTGCCATTGAAGGATTTTTGGTATAATTCTTGGTATGGATTGGTTGACTGTATATCATGCCAAATTGGATTGTTTTACTAAAGAGATAGTATTACAACTTCCTGATCAAACTCAGATTGTGTTTAAAGGAGAAAGACAAATTTTACATACATGTGTCATTTCTGCAACTACGACATCTAGATTGATTAAGGGAAGTTGTGAATCTTATTAGCTTATATTATAGATAGCAAAATATGTGGTTTGAAACTTGATACCGAGTTTACTATTGAAGTGCCTAGTGGTACTACACATTTCTATTTCACCTTACAGAATGGCACCTATTGAACTAAATGAATTGAAAACCAATGAGTTAAAATAATTACTGGATAAGGGATTTATTAGACCGAGTGTATCACCTTGGGGCGCAACTGTGTTTTTTATTAAAAAGAAAGATGGTACCTTGAGATTATGTATTGATTATCGATAGTTGAACCATGTGACTGTTAAGAACAAATATCCACTACCCAGAATAGATGATTTATTTGATCAATTACAAGGTGCTAGTGTGTTTTCTAAAATTGATCTGAGATCTGGATACCATCAGTTGAAAATTTCAGAAACGGACATACCGAAAACAGCGTTTAGAACTAGGTATTGTCACTATGAATTTCTTGTTATGCCATTTGGGTTGACAAATGCACCTGCTGTATTCATGGCATTGATGAATGATGTGTTTCGACCCTATCTAGATAAATTTGTGATTGTATTCATCGATGATATTCTGGTTTATTCAAAATCTACCAAAGAACAAGAACAACGGTTAAGAATAGTACTGCAAACATTGCGTGATAAACAATTGTATGCCAAATTGAGTAAATATGAATTTTGGCTGAATCAAGTGGTATTTTTGGGGCATGTTGTATCTGGAGAGGGTATTCAAGTTGATCCAATGAAAATTGAAGCAGTAACGAAGTGGGAAAGTCCAAAAAATGTGACAGAAGTTCGTAGTTTCCTTGGTTTAGCTGGCTATTATAGGAGATTTGTAGAAAACTTTTCTCTTATTGCTACTCCATCGACAAAGTTATTGCACAAAAAATGTTTATTTTAAGTGGACAGATGAATGTCAAAGAAGTTTGAATAAATTAAAAGAAAAACTCACAACTGCTCCAGTTCTGACGATCCCATCAGGTACCAATGATTTTGTTATTTACAGTAATGCTTCATATCAAGGTCTAGGTTGTGTTTTAATGCAATCTAGAAAAGTTATAACTTATGCTTCTCGACAATTGAAACCATATGTGTAATGGCTCAATTTTTAAGGAATTTATTGACCAAAATATTGTGCAAGTTATAAATTATAATATTAATAATAATAAATAAATAATAAGAATATATGACAATTATAATAAATAATAATAGTAATAATAATAATATTATCATTTAAATTAAAAAAAAATAAATAAATAAATAAATTAAAATTAGTGTAAAAGCCGAAGACAATCTCATTTTCTCCTCAATCTCATTTCGTCTCTTCCGCTCAGCCTCCATTCCTTCGCTTCAGTTTCCATCACTTCGCCTTCTTCATTTCACTTGCCTCTTCTTCTCCCAACAAAGCTGATAACTCTTGTCCCTTTATCTACTCCTAATTGTAACTGGCATGAATCCTATTAAGTTCCTAGAATCCATAGCCATTTCTCCCGTCTGTTATCAAGTTCCGAAAAAAAAGGAAAATTTCCAGATTTCGTTGGTTTTGCTTTTTGACTTCGGAAATCACTTCTAAATCCAAGTAGTAGCAAGCAAGAGGAATTCGGATTTGGTCATCAATTGGTATGAAATTCGATTTTTTTTTTTAAGTTTCGAAAATTATTCTGTTTTTGATTTTAATTTCTGTTTAGATTTTTATTTGTTAGGGTTAGGTTAGTTGGATTTAAATTGAAGTTTTAGGGGCTTAATTGTCAAGAAATACAATTTTTAAGATTTGGGTTCGAAAATTCTGGAATTTAAGAATCGATAATGTATCTGATAATTTGAAGAACTGCAATGGTATTTTGTTTGAATATGATACTGAATTTTTGAAGAATTGGTATGGTGATTTGTTCGAAAATTTGTAGGTTGGATTTTAAGGAATTTCGAAAAATATTCTGGAATTCTAGTTCGAAACATATTCTGGAATTTTGAATGTTAATTCGAAAATGATGATGGATTTCAAGGAGTTAGGATTATGTAGGTTGTTTTAGAACCAAGTTAAATGAATATGATTTTAATATTGTGAAATGGATATTAGGAAATCCTTGATATCGGAGATTGTGGGAAGGTTTGTAGCTTGAACATTGTTAAGAAGCTTCGAGGTACGTAAAGGAAGTTGCAATTTTCCGCAAATTATTTTAAGTATTTCGTATTGTTTATTTTTGAAATGATTTTCGGATAGTAAGCATGCAAGAATTATTTTGAAGGATGATTTTTGATAAGAAATGTATTTTGTTGAAAAATAGAATTTTGAATAACATTTTATTGTGTGTGAAAAACTATTTTTGAAAGGCCATGTTTGTCTTGATTCGGTGAATACGATTTGAGGTTTGTGAATTGTGGATATTTTCGTTTCGTTGTGGCTCGCATTGCGACGAGGATAAAAACGCGCATACTTTCGGCTCGTTGGCGACGAGAATAAAGAAACGCATTTCGTTTTGCCCGAGGACAGAGGGGGTATAATATCTGTCGATACCCTTCCAGCGGGTATAGTCTGGAATGATATCATTGTGTCACATCCGTAATTGAGTATGCATTTGTTTCATTACATCATGGCTATGTCTAAGGATTAATTCTATAATGTTAAGACATTATATGATATGGTTATTCGTTTCTGTTACGTTTAGTTGGTTATCTATGCAGTTATTTCTGTTATGATTCCGTTTTGTGAAATTTAGTTCCGTTGACTGCTCGGATTAAACCATATATGTGTGAAAGTTATTTTGATATGAAATCGTATTATTTTTCGTCTCATTATGAAAAATGATGTTTTGATACTTTTATCAAATGTTTATTATGCTTACTATAAAATGCTGCAACTTACCTTTACCTGTAATGTGACATATTACAGATGGAGTTGAAGACTTAGACGATGCGGAGGATATTTAGATTTATTATGAAGTTTTGAGTATGTTGGCATGTTTAAGTTTTATTTTGAGGATATGAAACATTTATTTATGTTTTAGTTGGATTTTGATATTTGAAGTTTATTTTGGTTTAGTTTTTGTTTTTATGGTTTTGATGTTGTGGTGGTAGTGATCTGGTAGATCACAGGGCACTATTTTTAAGAGGAGACTCTGCCCAAATTTTTCTAAGTTAAAAGTCACGGGTAAAAATTGCTAAGTCAAATGTTCGATAAGAATAAAAACGTTTCCGCTAGACATAAGTTCAAAGTAATAATTAAGTTTCGATTCGAGTGAAGCCTCGTATTCAAGCAATTGAATACGGCGGGCGACCCGTCTGGGCGGGCCGTCACAGTTGGTATCAGAGCCTTAGTTTATATGTTTGGGATTAGACCTTTGCCTTAAGACTAAGCTTATTTAAGTTTGACTTGTTGGGAAAAGTTTTGGATTTAGAGTAATGGAGTTAAGCTTGAATCAGTACCTAAGATTTTATATGTGTGTGTGTTTGAACTTATGTGCCTACTTGTTTTTACTTGCCTTAAACATTTTATTTGTTTTGTTTAAACTAGTATCATTTATTCCGATAAAACTCTATTTTTACCGATAAAACTCTATTTTAAGATTTCAAATGGCTAGAGGAAGAACCAGTAGCAATCAGAGTGGTAGCCAAGAGCAGGACTCGAATCGCGACTCAGAGATGGTCAGGATAGGAATGTGAATCAAGGTCAAGATGGAATCCCAAATATAAACGTGGGATCAATGAATGAGGTGGACATCACGAACATATGTCGCATCATAGCTGGAGTGTTACAACAAAATGTTGTTTCGGCACCACTACAGCCGGAACCACCGAGAAGGACTGAATTTGAGAGATTTCGGGCACTCCGACCACCGTACTTTGGAAACGAGACTGATCCAATGAAAGCTGAGGAATGGCTAACCAAGATTGAAGAATTACTAAAAGCCATAAACATTGCCGATGGAGAAAAAGTTACAGTGGTGACTCCATTTTTGGAAGGAAATGCAAAGCATTGGTGGACCTCAGTGGAAGTAAGTATGGAACGAAACTCCATTACGTGGACGATTTTTAGAGAGAAATTTCTGCAACAATATTTTCCTGACGCTGTCCGAATGGCTAAAGAAGATGAATTTTTGAGGCTGAGGCAAACCGAGAATATGACTGTGCTGGAATATCTGAGGAAGTTCCAAGAGCTGGGCAGATTCTGTCCTTTGTATTTGCAGTCTGAGAACAGCAAGATTACAAGGTTCAGACAAGGTCTTCGCACTGGCATCAGGCTCAAAGTAGCACCTCTCATGGATACCAAATTTGATATACTCATGGAGAGGGCATTGTTCGTGGAATCTGAACTGAGGAATCTTGAGACTCCTCAAAATCTAAAGAGAAAGCCTGAATTCAGAAACAGAGATCAGAGACCGCCAGCTCGCAGACAGATGATAGTTGAAACTAAGAAGAATGAAGTTTGTCCCAAGTGTAATCGGAGTCATACTGGGGAATGTTACTGGAACTCTGGAGGTTGCTTTAAATGTGGATCTAAAGAACATCGGATTAGAGATTGTCCCAGCTTGAAGCAAACCTCAGGAACAAATCAACCACGTGGACAACAACAGCGCAATCCAACTAGATTGTATGATGTCCGTGCTGAAGAGGATCATGAGTTGATCGGAGGTAAATTTAAATTCCTGAATCAAGATGTTTATGTGTTATTTGATTCTGGCGCTTCAAATTCCTTTATCTCTGAATCTTGTGTGAGAAACTTGATTTGCACTTCAGTCCACTGTTACATTTAATGCAAGTATTGAGTCCATTAGGAAAGACAGACACAATTAAATATGTATGCAATGATGTAACACTGATTGTGGAAAGCGAAGAATTCAAAGCCAACCTGTTCATCATCAACATGAAAGAATTTGACATAATTCTTGGGATGGATTGGTTGAGTAGTGCAAAGGCTCGCATTGACTGTTACCGAAGGATCATAACTCTACAAACGAGTTCGGGTAATGAGATCTGTTATGAAGGCGTAAGCTTGCATGAACGATTTTGTGGCAATGTCTCTGAGGTGGAAGCAAAAATAAATAAGATTTGCACGGTGAAAGAATTCTCAGATGTTTTCCCAGAGGATTTGCCAGGACTGCCACCAATTCGAAGCACGGAATTTTCTATTGATATTATTCCGGGATCGGAACCGATATCCAAAGCACCTTACAGGATGGCACCAGCTGAGCTAAAAGAATTGAAAAGTCAATTGAAGGAACTACAAGATAAAGGTTTCATAAGGCCTAGTGTGTCACCTTGGGGAGCACCGGTACTGTTTGTAAAGAAAAAGGATGGCAGCATGAGAATGTGCATTGACTACAGGGAGTTGAATCGAATCACTGTGAAGAATAAATATCCGCTACCAAGGATTGACGATTTATTCGATCAATTACAAGGTGCACAAATATTCTCGAAGATTGATTTGAGATCTGGGTATCATCAACTCAGAATCAAGGAGCAAGATATTCACAAAACTGCATTTCGAACCAGATATGGACATTATGAATTTCTGGTGATGCCTTTCGGACTTACGAATGCACCTGCAGCATTTATGGCATTAATGAATCACGTATTCCGAGAATGGCTCGACAAATTCATCATAGTATTCATTGATGATATATTGATTTATTCTAAATCAAAGGAAGAACATGAAGAACATTTGAAGATGACATTGGAGAGACTACGACAACATCAATTATTCGCAAAGTTCGAGAAATGTGACTTCTGGTTGGATTCTGTATCATTTCTTGGACACATCATTGATACTCAAGGAATCCGAGTAGACTCAGCAAAGATTCAAGCCATTACCAATTGGAAAGTTCCGACATCAGTAACAGAAATTCGAAGTTTTTTGGGATTGGCTGGATATTACCGAAAATTTGTGGAAGGATTTTCTCAAGTTGCATTACCCCTTACAAAGTTAACAAGAAAGGGAGTAAAGTTTGAATGGGATGCTAAGTGTCAGGCAAGTTTTGAGAAGTTGAAAGATTTACTTGTGACGGCACCTATTCTTACATTGCCGGATGGACATGAAGGATTTTGTATCTACAGTGATGCATCAAAGGAGAGGGGTTAGGTTGTGTACTTATGCAAAATGGAAAGGTGATTGCATATGCTTCACGACAGTTGAAAGAACACGAGATAAGGTACCCCACTCATGATCTGGAACTGGCAGCAGTGGTTTTTGCGCTGAAGTTATGGCGACATTACTTGTACGGAACCACATGTGACATCTACACTGATCACAAGAGCTTAAAGTATATTTTTACTCAAAAGGAGTTGAATATGAGACAGAGAAGATGGTTAGAGCTGATCAAGGACTATGATGTGAAATTGCACTATCATCCTGGAAAGAGTAATGCGGTAGCTGATGCATTAAGCAGGAAGAGTTACGGATCAATGCTATTGACTACGCAACAGAAACTCATTGACGAGATGTCAAAGTTAAATCTGAATGTCGAATCAAGAGACGACCAAATGGGACGACGGTATTGTGTAATCTCATGGTGCAACCTGATCTTATTCTCAGGATTAAGGAAGCACAATCAAAGGATCCTATGTGGCAGACTTTATCACAAAAGGCTCAATCAAAACAAGAAAGTTTTAGAATGCATGAAGATGGGACTTTGAGATTCAATGATAGACTATTCGTTCCAGCTGTATCAACACTCAGGAGCGAAGTCTTACAAGATTCACATCAGACAATTTTGGCCATGCATCCAGGACAGAATAAAATGTATCAAGATATGAAGCAATTATTTTGGTGGCCAGGGATGAAGCAAGATGTCGTAAAGTTTGTGTCCAAGTGTTTAGTGTGTCAACAAGTGAAAGTCGGAAGACAAAAGCCAGCAGGGACACTGAGAAACTTGGATATACCAAATTGGAAATGGGAGCACATTACTATGGACTTTGTGACCGGATTACCCAAGACTACGACACAAAAAGATTCAGTTTGGGTTATTGTTGATCGACTTACTAAGTGTGCTCACTTTATACCGATGAAGAAGACCACATCAATGAATGATTTAGCAAGGCTTTACATTGATCAAGTGGTGTGTTTGCATGGGATACCAGTCAGTATTATATCTGATCGAGATGCTCGATTCACATCACAATTCTGGAAGAGTTTACAATCTGTGTTGGGAACAAATTTGAAATACAGTACAGCTTTCCATCCACAGACGGACGGACAGTCTGAGAGAACGATTCAGATTCTCGAGGATTTACTTAGATCATGTATTTTGGATTTTCAAGGACAGTGGGATCGCCATCTGAAACTGGCAGAGTTTGTGTACAATAACAGTTATCAATCCAGTATTCAAATGGCACCATTCGAAGCTTTGTATGGGAGGAAATGTCGAACACCACAGTGTTGGTTTGATGTTGGAGAGAAGGTATTGGAAGGACCAGAGTTGGTCAAACTCACGAATGAAAATGTTTCCATCATCAAACAGAGATTACTTACAGCTCAGAGTCGACAGAAAAGTTGGGCTGATGTTCGCAGACGAGATTTAGAATTTCAGCAAGGGGATAAGGTATACTTGAAAGTATCACCATTCAGAGGAGTAATGAGATTTGGCAAGCATGGGAAGTTAAGTCCGAGATTCATTGGACCATATGAAATTCTGGAAAGAATAGGAACTTTGGCTTATCGACTTGCTCTACCTCCGGAACTAGATCGAGTTCATAATGTATTTCACGTCTCGATGCTCAGGAAGTATGTTCCAGATGAAAGTCATGTGCTTAAGGCAACAGAGATTGAGGTATCCAAGGAGTGTACATATTCAGAATATCCTATCAAGATACTCGACCGTCAAGAGAGAATTCTACGAACTAAGACAATTCCTTTTGTTAAAGTTCAGTGGAGTAATCATTCGTCTGATGAAGCAACATGTGAAAAAGAAGAAGAACTATATGCTAAGTATCCAGATATAAAACGTGATTCAAGTTTCGAGGACGAAACTTTTTAGAATGTATGGAGATTGTAATGGCTCAATTTTTAAGGAATTTATTGACCAAAATATTGTGCAAGTTATAAATTATAACATTAATAATAATAAATAAATAATAAGAATATATGACAATTATAATAAATAATAATAGTAATAATAATAATATTATCATTTAAATTAAAAAAAAATAAATAAATTAATTAAAATTAGTGTAAAAGCCGAAGACAATCTCATTTTCTCCTCAATCTCATTTCGTCTCTTCCGCTCAGCCTCCATTCCTTCGCTTCAGTTTCCATCACTTCGCCTTCTTCATTTCACTTGCCTCTTCTTCTCCCAACAAAGCTGATAACTCTTGTCCCTTTATCTACTCCTAATTGTAACTGGCATGAATCCTATTAAGTTCCTAGAATCCATAGCCATTTCTCCCGTCTGTTATCAAGTTCCGAAAAAAAAAGGAATATTTCCAGATTTCGTTGGTTTTGCTTTTTGACTTCGGAAATCACTTCTAAATCCAAGTAGTAGCAAGCAAGAGGAATTCGGATTTGGTCATCAATTGGTATGAAATTCGATTTTTTTTTTTAAGTTTCGAAAATTATTCTGTTTTTGATTTTAATTTCTGTTTAGATTTTTATTTGTTAGGGTTAGGTTAGTTGGATTTAAATTGAAGTTTTAGGGGCTTAATTGTCAAGAAATACAATTTTTAAGATTTGGGTTCGAAAATTCTGGAATTTAAGAATCGATAATGTATCTGATAATTTGAAGAACTGCAATGGTATTTTGTTTGAATATGATACTGAATTTTTGAAGAATTGGTATGGTGATTTGTTCGAAAATTTGTAGGTTGGATTTTAAGGAATTTCGAAAAATATTCTGGAATTCTAGTTCGAAACATATTCTGGAATTTTGAATGTTAATTCGAAAATGATGATGGATTTCAAGGAGTTAGGATTATGTAGGTTGTTTTAGAACCAAGTTAAATGAATATGATTTTAATATTGTGAAATGGATATTAGGAAATCCTTGATATCGTAGATTGTGGGAAGGTTTGTAGCTTGAACATTGTTAAGAAGCTTCGAGGTACGTAAAGGAAGTTGCAATTTTCCGCAAATTATTTTAAGTATTTCGTATTGTTTATTTTTGAAATGATTTTCGGATAGTAAGCATGCAAGAATTATTTTGAAGGATGATTTTTGATAAGAAATGTATTTTGTTGAAAAATAGAATTTTGAATAACATTTTATTGTGTGTGAAAAACTATTTTTGAAAGGCCATGTTTGTCTTGATTCGGTGAATACGATTTGAGGTTTGTGAATTGTGGATATTTTCGTTTCGTTGTGGCTCGCATTGCGACGAGGATAAAAACGCGCATACTTTCGGCTCGTTGGCGACGAGAATAAAGAAACGCATTTCGTTTTGCCCGAGGACAGAGGGGGTATAATATCTGTCGATACCCTTCCAGCGGGTATAGTCTGGAATGATATCATTGTGTCACATCCGTAATTGAGTATGCATTTGTTTCATTACATCATGGCTATGTCTAAGGATTAATTCTATAATGTTAAGACATTATATGATATGGTTATTCGTTTCTGTTACGTTTAGTTGGTTATCTATGCAGTTATTTCTGTTATGATTCCGTTTTGTGAAATTTAGTTCCGTTGACTGCTCGGAGTAAACCATATATGTGTGAAAGTTATTTTGATATGAAATCGTATTATTTTTCGTCTCATTATGAAAAATGATGTTTTGATACTTTTATCAAATGTTTATTATGCTTACTATAAAATGCTGCAACTTACCTTTACCTGTAATGTGACATATTACAGATGGAGTTGAAGACTTAGACGATGCGGAGGATATTTAGATTTATTATGAAGTTTTGAGTATGTTGGCATGTTTAAGTTTTATTTTGAGGATATGAAACATTTATTTATGTTTTAGTTGGATTTTGATATTTGAAGTTTATTTTGGTTTAGTTTTTGTTTTTATTGTGGTGGTAGTGATCTGGTAGATCACAGGGCACTATTTTTAAGAGGAGACTCTGCCCAAATTTTTCTAAGTTAAAAGTCACGGGTAAAAATTGCTAAGTCAAATGTTCGATAAGAATAAAAACGTTTCCGCTAGACATAAGTTCAAAGTAATAATTAAGTTTCGATTCGAGTGAAGCCTCGTATTCAAGCAATTGAATACGGCGGGCGACCCGTCTGGGCGGGCCGTCACAATATGAAATGTCTTATCCTACTCACTTGAGCTTGCTGCTGTTGTATTTGCTTTAAAGACATGGAGACATTATTTGTATGGTACTACATCTCAAAATCTTTACGGATAATAAGATTCTAGAATATTTGTTGAGTCAAAAAGAATTGAATATGATGGCTTGAATTATTGAAAGATTATGATTGCACTATTGAATATCATCCTGGCAAGGCTAATGTTGTTGCTGATGCGTTGAGCAGAAAATCATATGGTACTGTTTATCGTTTTCAGTACATTCTATGTCATATCTGTTAGAGTTGAGAAAAATGAATATTGCTATGAATGTGAATGAAACTGGTATCATATGTGCTTCGTTTTGTATTAGACCAGTGATGACTGAAAGAATTAAAAATGCTCAGTGTCGTGATGATAAATTGATTAGTATTACAGAGAAAGTGAAATAGGAAAAGAGTACGTCATTTGTGATCAATGATGATGGTACTTTAATGATTCATAATCGACTTTGTGTTCCTAATGTGGATAGTATAAGGCATGAAATAATGGAGGAAGCACACATTGCACCGTATGCTATGCATCCCGGTAGTACGAAGATGTATCAGACTCTGAGAACCCATTATTGGTGGCCTAGAATGAAAAGGATGTAGCTGAGTATATATCGAAATGTTTGACATGCCAACTGGTGAAAACTGAACATCAAGCACCAGTTGGGAAATTACATCCACTACCGATTCCAGTTTGGAAATGGGGACATATAACAATGGATTTTATTTATGGTTTACCTGTAACTCAGAAGAAGAATGATGCAGTTTGGGTGATTGTGGATCGATTGACAAAATCAGCTCACTTCTTACCATTATTTATACTTGAAAGTTTAGCAACAAGATATGTAAATTGTTAGATTACATTGTGTGCCTTTATCTATTATATCAGATAGAGATCCTCGTTTTACATCAAGATTTTGGGGTAGTTTACAACAAGCACTGGGTACTAAATTACATTTTAGTACACTCACACAGATGGACAATTAGAAAGAACGATTCAGACTTTAGCAGAGATGCTTCAATCACGTGGTCTTGATTTCAAAGGTTTATGGGATGAGTATATTGTATTGATGGAGTTAGCTTATAATAAACAATATCATAGAAATATTGGTATGACACCGTACGAAGCTTTATATGGTAGGAAATGTAGAAGTCAAGTATGCTGGGATGAAGAAGGAATACTAATAATAGAAGGTCCATATCTTGTGCAAGAGACAGTTGAAAGATAAACATTGTAAAAACTCGATTAAAAGCGGCACAAGATCGACAAAAGAATTATGCTGATCAACATAGAAGAGAAATGGACTATCAGATTGGTGAAAAAGTGTTTCTTTGTGTTTATCCTTGGAGAGGTATTCTACGATTTGGAAAGAAAGAAAGTTGAGTCCACGATATATCGGTTCGTATGAGATACTTGATAAAGTGGGACCTTTAGCATATCGACTTACATTACCACCTCATTTGGTTCAAATTCATAATGTGTTTCATGTAAGTATGTTACGAAGATACAGATCTGATCCATCTCATGTACTTCAAGATGAACTGATGGAAATTTCAGAAAAATTAAGATATTGAAGAACCAATTAATCTATTAGCATACATGATAAACAGTTAAGGAATCGAACAATTCCTATGGTGAAAGTACAATGGAAAAATCAATCAGAACGTGAAGCTACTTGGGAAACAGTTAAACATATGAGGAAACATTATCAGTGGTTATTTCCTGATTACATGTACAAATTTCGATGATGAAATTTTTAAAGGAGGGAAGAGTTGTAATGAGCCAAAACTTTTACATGATCATGCATAAACATCATGACTCATATAGAAGCATTTGATATGCATAAATGTTGGGTCTATTGTGAGTATGAAATACGTGAAATTTATATATTGATATGTGATATTATTTTGGATTCTATTGAATGCATGACTTGAGTGAGAATTATGATAGATTTGAAATATAAAAAGTCGGTTTCATAATATCGAGACTATGGTTAAAATGAGGAATATACGAAGTTGAGGGACTTAAGCGTAAGATGATAGAGATTTGAGGGGCTAAAGTGCAATATTCCATATACTTAATAGTTATCTAGTGCCTTAGGAAGGAAAATTATCAGATTTCATTGCCATTTTCGTTTCTATTTTTGTTGCTAATGCAAAATCTTCCACTAAACCATTATGCCCTTTAGCGATCGATCGCCTCTTTGTAAAGATCGATCCCTCAAGTTAAAATTTTGGAAAAATGGTTTTCTTTGATGATTTAAAGTAAGGGAATCCTAGTATGATGTATGTGAACTATAAAAACATGTTAAATATAAATATTAGATGATCTATTAATGTGTTTGAGATAAATGTATTTAGGTCATAATCTCGAAGAATGAACTAAAAGAGTTCTTCGAGATAGAAATATCGTTTGTGAGTATATCCTATAACTTGGTATTTAACTGTACATAAGTATATGATTTATGTTCTATGAATTGAGTCTATAATGGGTGTAAATATGTGTTGTATATGATGTGATGTTTCATTATATTGAAATGTGATTATGAATTATGCATTCATGTGCATACATAAGAGATTAATGAACTTTGTTATGGATGTTGTGTTAATGCATTCTGAGTATGGTCAGTATTACAGAATCAAAGAATATCGATCCCGAGTTAATTGAGAACTCAAAAGGGAATCTACAGAGTGCCATGTCCATCTTGTAATCACAAATTGTTCCTGATTCTAGTTGATCCATAACTGAAGAACAAATAATCATACATACATGTGTACATGTGAATTACTTGTTGTACAAGTGTTACTACAGTTATGATGAGTTATATACGTATGTGATGTTGAATATCGGTTATTTGTATATACTTAGTGAAGTGTTTTGTTTCAGATAATCCAAAGTAAAAGTTGACTCTAGAGGCAGGTCTAGAAGTCTTTTTGAAGTATTTTGCAGTATGGATACAAGGATGGCCGGCTGATCTGTAGTTCTTCTCTATCTGCTCATCATTGTACATATAAGTGTATATGTTTTTTGGTATGAGTAATGCGAGATACAACATCAGTCCATTTTTGTGGCATATATGCCATGTACATATGGTTATGGAAAAGTCTTAAATTTACATGTTATAAAGTACAATTTTCGCTGTGACAAATTGAATATTTCACTATAGTAATGTTATAGTCACAATTATGTCTATGTATATAAGTGATGTGACACCCTTACAGGATAAATGTTAGGCGATATGCCTCATGTATGTACACGTGTATAAAAGAGATATACGTGGTATGCGTAATGAAAGGTAGGGGTGTCACATCTAATCTGCAAGACCTAGGTCTTTCATCTCAAAGCTTCTGGCCTCCTGGATAAGAGAGTTCCAAGGCACAACGCTCAATTGCCTCTGTTCGGAATGAAGCAGAAATCCGAGCAGACTCACTTGAACACTAGTAGTGTGTACTACTCTCAAATGTATGAATGTATGAGTGAGTGAACAATTTTCGGATTGATGAAATCAAAGGGTTGGAGCAACTTATATAGCTGAGCAGCAAACTTCTCCAAAGGTCTCAGAAATTAAGTGTAATGTTTAGTGGGATAGATGAAAAGTCTCAACACTTAACATCAGATTAATATGGATTTAAGTCTCACACTTAAATCTAACATCAATTCTGCAGGTAGATGAAAAGTCTCAAACTTAATGCTCAGCAGAATATGAAAAATCAGGTAGATGAAAAATCATTTCATAAATCCGAGTAGTAAAAAGATAGGGCTGCCTTCGCGGCAGCGACGCGGACGGACGGATGTCGCGCGAGGGGCATCCATCTTTTCTACTTAACTACACTCTATTGATTTGTTTCTCATTATAAACAAATCATAAGTGTCTCAACTTTTCAATGTGTGATTTCTTTAGCCTAATTGACTATTCATAATTAAATTACCATAATTTTGTTCTCATTAACAAAATTAATACTAATTATTGGGCTTTTAACAATTAAACTTATTAATCCCAACAATGTGTTGAAACTCGGACGAAAATTTTTTGGTGAGAGAAAATGGGGACGACCAATGGGCTGGCACTGGGGCTATTGCGGAAGTTGAAGAAGGTGTTGGAGACTCAAACTGACACTCCCGACCTACTATCTATTTATCACTCGGACAATGCACCTCACACTCGTCGGAATCTTTGATTCACAATTGAGAAGCACGACCTCTTCATCAATGAGGAGTTTATTGCCGCCTCAGCCATAGCTCAACGTGTATTAAATGGGAAAATTGCGATGTTGATCTTGAAAGAGCTTTCATGCAAGAAGACATTGGTGCACGTAAAACCTTTTACGTGCATCGGTAGATGGTGCACAAAAACCCCACGAGCATATAACTATGTACGACTATTTTTGTCATTTCAATGGACAGATTCAAAAAATGTTTCATTTTATAGTACCGACGTGAAGTTTTCCCAAGAAACAATGAATTACATGAGGTCTGACGATTATAAATGAGCCTAAAAATCCAATCCAAAATCTCACGGAATAAGATTATTTATGTTTCTTTTCTTTCCCCTAGAGATGATATATCGGGAAATTCCATCTTAGAGAGGATATTTTGATAATATGATCATATAATTTTTAAAAATTTAGTTAATGTTAATGTCTGTCTATGTTATCAAAAATAAATGATTGATCCTTTACTCAAATCACTCCATCGATTTAAATATCTATCAATTTATTATATGTAAAAATAATAACTTATTATATATATATATATATATATATATATATATATATATACAATTACACACACAAACCACACACACCATAATTGAAAAAAAATCTGGAACGAAGTGATGTAATGAAAAATCGAAGAGATAAAGATAAAAACCAACTGTAAGAAATCGTAACTGGCGAGAGAGATTTACAAGGAGATTTGAATTGCAGTGGTGAAAGGAAGAACTCAAACGAAGTGCTGAAAGGAAGAGATTGAAAATTTCTGAGATTGCCGCATTTTCTTATTAAATGCACTTTTGTCATTTTAACCTAAAGTAGACTTAAATGATTGCAAATTTTTTTCTTGGATTAGGATGAATAAAATTTTACTATTGGGTGGTATCGGCCTGAACTTTCCCCTTAAAAAATATGTTAGTTTGTTATGCAGTTGTCACAATATAGATTTTATTCCCAGATTAGATTTCTTTTTTCTCAGCGCTTATAAATATGAAATGGATGTAACGTGTAAAGAGAGATGTGAAAATAATAGCATTCCATTTCATAAAATATGTTTACTCATATTTCAATTCTCTATTTTGATATCAGCAGCCAATATGGTTGAAGCCATTTCTCAGGTTGATTCCGGCCTTAGCCACCCCACTAACACCCCCACCATCCTGATAATTAATCCGGCCAACCAAATAAAATAAAATCTGTCAAGTTGAGTGATGAAAACTATCTCCTATGGAATTTACAGGTCCTTGTTGGTATTCGAGGCCTTGGGCTCGACTTGTTCATTCTTGAACATCCCCCTGTTCCCTCACGTACAACCTCCGATGATGCTAGGCTAGAATCTGTTAATCCAGCGTTCATCACCTGGTGCAGACAGGAACAGTTGCTCCTCTCCTTTCTTCTCTCATCTATGACGGAAGTCCAAGGACAGATGATCGGTTGTGATACTTAATCTCAGATTTGGTTTCGAGTTTCACGCCTCTTTGCTACTCACTCAAAGGCACTGGTAATGCAGTATAAGCTTCAACTACAGACTCAAAAGAAAGGCAGTCTTAGTATGAAGGATTACCTTGCCAAGATGAAAGGATTCGTGGACATCCTTGCTGCGTGTGGTCATGCCATGATCGAACAAGACCAAATCCTCCATGTTCTCGGCGGCATTGGTCTTGAATACGACTCAGTGGTTGTACATGTTACTTCCAGGGCTGAATCCTTGGCCCTTTCGGACGTTAGTGTTAGGGAACTATGACTGCTGTCATGTTCTTTGCGGAAGTTGCAGGAGCTATAAGGGACAGGAAAAACAACGCACACACAAATGGATAGAGACACAAAGATTTACGTGGTTCGGCAAGACTCGCCTACGTCCACGGAGCACACACACTTCACTATATCAAATATGAAGGATTACAAGAGGAGTACAAACTCACAACTCTCGGAGAAGGAGCAAACTTGCTCAACTCAACTCAAAATCTCTCAATCACACTTTGCTCTCTCTCGAAGCTTACAAAACTTTTGATTTGTGTTGTAATACAAATGAGCAAATCTCTTGCCTATTTATAGGTGAAAAACATGATGTGAAACCAAGAAAATTCTTGGTGTGAAATCATGAAAATCATGGTGTGAAATGATAACAAGTTGGCATGTTCAAACTTGGGCAACTTTGTGGACTTCAAAGTTGGCACCCCATTGTAGACTTCAAACTTGGTTGCTAAGTTGTCTCCACATTGGTTGAATACTAATCCAACAATCTCCCACTTGAAGACTGATTTCAATCTGTCTTCATACCTTGATCAGTGGTGTGCTCGACCTCGTCTTCATCCTTGAAGACCAACTGAAGTTGTACATAACTTCAGTTTGTCCATGGTGACAACCTTTGTTAACATATCCGCTTTACTGCCCTGGATTTTCTCGACTTTCAATACACCTTCCTCTAACAAGGATCTGATGAAGTGATAACGTAATCCAATGTGTTTGGTTCTTGAATGGAATGCTGAATTTTTCGCTAGATGAATCGCACTCTGACTGTCACTGTACAGTACATTCTTTACTTGATTGAATCCCAATTCTGTTAACAATCCTTGTAACCATATCATTTCTTTGCTAGCCTCAGTCGCAGCTACATACTCAGCTTCTGTAGTTGATAGAGCTACAATCTTCTGTATCTGCGATATCCAACTAACTGATGTGCTTCCCACTGTGAACACATAACCCTTAGTACTTCTTCTACTATCGATTTCGCCAGCAAAGTCTGCATCTACATAGCCTTGTATTTTTGTTTCTCCCTTTCCAAATACTAAACATTTATCTTTAGTACCTCGTAGATACCTCATGATCCATTTCACCGCTTGCCAGTGGGTCTTTCCAGGATTTGACATAAATCTGCTAACAGCTCCCACTGCATGGCCAATATATGGTCTTGTACAGACCATGGCATACATAAGACTTCCAATGGCCGATGCATAGGGAACCTGAGCCATGAAGTTTCTCTCCTCATCTGTCTTCGGAGACTGATCTTTGGATAGCTTGAAGTGACTGCCCAAGGGCGTACTTACTTCCTTAGCATCACTCATGTTGAACTTGTTCAACACACGGTTGATGTACTCAGCCTGAGATAACTGCAATGCACCTTTTTGCTTATCTCTGGTGATCCGCATCCCAAGAATCTGTTTAGCTGGACCTAGATCTTTCATGTCAAACTCATTTGACAGTTGCATCTTCAACTTCTTGATCTCGTCCATGTCTAGTCCTGCTACCAACATATCATCGACATAAAGTAGCAAGATGATATAACTGGACTCATACTTCTTGTAGTAGCAACAATGGTCAGCATTACACTTGTGGAATCCTTGCCTCTGCATGAAACCATCGAATTTCTTATACCATTGCCGAGGGGCTTGTTTTAGACTATACAAGCTCCTCCGAAGCCTACAGACAAGATTTTCCATTCCTATCTCTGAGAATCCTTCTGGTTGTTGCATATAGATCTCTTCATCCACATCCCCGTGGAGAAAAGCAGTTTTCACATCCAGTTGTTCCAGGTGTAGTCCTTGAGCAGCAACAATGCTCAACACTGACCGAATAGTGGTTAGCTTCACTACTGGTGAAAAAATGTCGGTGTAATCAATTCCTTCTTTCTGTTGAAAACCTTTGACTACTAACCGGGCCTTGAATCTTCTTGATCCATCACTTTCTTCCTTCACACGATACACCCATTTGTTGTGAAGGGCTTTCTTTCCTTTTGGTAGCTTCATTAGCTCCCAAGTGTTGTTGGAGATAAGAGACTGCATTTCATCTTTCATTGCAATCTCCCACTTGCCAGCATCCTCTGCCTGACATGCTTCATCGTAGCATTCAGGCTCTCCTCCATCTGTAAGCAATAGATAATTCATATACCTTCTGTTTGGTATATGAGGTCGAGATGATCTTCTCAATGCGGGAGGACTCTGAACCTGCGGTTCACCAGACTGCTCTCCACTGCTCTGCGTTTCGAGTTCCTCTGGATCTAAAATCGGATTTTCATGATGTGACATACTATTCTCTGGCACATCATCCTGCTCAACATAGACAGGATCACTCATTGACTCACGAGTGCTCGTTGTGTGTATGTCTTTGTACATAGCCTTTTCATTGAAGATAACATCCCTACTGCGGATTAACTTCTTGCTCTCATCATCCCATATGCGATATCCAAATTCATCATCGCCATAACCGATGAAGGTGCATTTCTTGGATTTGGGATCAAGCTTACTCCTGCTTTGATAACTGATATGTACAAATGCAGCACAACCGAAGACTTTAAGATGTGAGAGTTTTACTTCTTTTCCACTCCATACTTCTTCGGGTATCATGTGCTCTAATGGAACAGATGGCCCTCGGTTGATCAAGTAAGCTGCTGTATTGATTGCTTCTGCCCAGAACTGCTTTGGTAGACCTGATTGTATACGCATACTTCGGGCTCTTTCAGTCAACGTTCGATTCATACGCTCAGCTACACCATTGTGTTGAGCCGTACTTGGCACGGTTCTCTCTATTCGGATCCCATGTTCGAAGCAGAATTTCTTGAATCTGGTGTCTGTGTATTCACCACCATTGTCTGTTCTGAGACATTTGATCTTAAGACTTGTCTCATTTTCAACCATAGCTTTCCATCTTTTGAAAGTATCAAATACTTCAGACTTCTGCCTTAGAAAGTAAACCCATACCTTCCGAGAGTGATCATCGATAAATGTCACGAAGTAATATTTTCCACCAATGGATGAGATAGTGGCTGGTCCCCAAACATCAGAGTGAATGAGTTCCAGTTTTTCCTTCTTCGGTGTTCTGCCACTTGTCTGAAAACTTACCCTCTTTTGTTTGCCATATATGCAATCTCCACACATGTCAATTTCTATTGACTGGAGGGCTGGTAGTTTTCCCTTGGAATGCATAATCTTCATTCTTTTCTCACTCATGTGGCCGAGTCTCTGGTGCCACAAAGTAGGACTTTCTTTGTTTGCTGCAACTGTAATTGAACAGCGTGCTCCTGCTATCATGTAAAGAGTACCACTCTTATTGCCTCGAGCAATTATCATTGCACCTTTTGAGATCTTCCAAGTATCACCGTGAAAGACTGTTGTATAACCTTCACTGGCCAACTGGCCAACTGAGATTAAGTTCTTTCTCAGATCGGGAATATGCCTGACATCCTTCAGCTCCCATACAGACCCGTTCAACTTAATCTTTATGATACCTTTGCCAACAATCTCGCAAGATTGTTCATTACCAAGGTAGACTTTACCAAGGTTTCCGGGGACATATTTCTCGAAGAGTTCTCTTTGCGAAGTAGCATGGAATGATGCTCCGGAGTCTAACACCCAAGACTCTTCCTTGCACTCTAAAGAGCATATTAATGCATCATCTCTAGAAGCAACGTTTGCTTCTGCCTTCGCCTCCTGGTTTTTCGGTGTATTTTTGCACTGATTTTTATAATGTCCGGGCTGCCCGCATTTCCAGCACTCGATAGTCTTTGAGTTCTGAGAATTAGGGGGATTCCTAGATTGGGACCTCCTGTCCTTTGATCTTCCTCGGTAGTTTGATCTGCCGCGTCCATTTCCTCTGGTTCTTCCTCTTGATTCTATAGACAAAGCTGAAGAGGACGACGTCTCACTTGACGCTCTCCTTCGGATTTCTTCGCTAAGAACAAGATCACGAACATCGTCAAATTTTAATTTAGTAGTTCCCGACGAGCTACTCACTGCTGTGACTGTAGCATTCCAACTTTCAGGTAGAGAAGACAAAAGTATCAATGCTCGTACTTCATCATCAAATTCAATCTCAACTGAGCTCAGTTGAGTTGTAATTGTATTAAGCTCATTGAGATGTTGAGCCACTGATGCGCCTTCCGTCATCCGCAAGTTGAACAATCGTCTCATCGGGTGTACTTTATTTGAGGCTGACGGCTTTTCGTACATACTGGTGAGAGCTTTCATGAGACCTGCTGTGGTCTTTTCTTTTGCAATATTGAAAGCAACATTGCGGGATAATGTCAAGCTGATTACTCCAAGAGCTTGTCTATCGAGGATTTTCCAATCTTCATCTGACATTGTTTCTGGCTTCTTTTCTTCGAGAGGTTGATACAATTTTTTCTGATACAAATAGTCCTCTATTTGCATTTTCCAGAATCCAAAATCTGCACCATCGAACTTTTCGAGTTTTAGTTTCCCTTCGTCTGCGGCCATTGCTCCTGATACTTTGATGAAGTACTTGAATAATACACGCTAAGTAAGCTCCCAGGAAAGAGAGAATCTCGATCTTTCCTAGACAGAGCTTCAAGATTCTCAGGAAAATTGGTGGGGTCACACCGGTCCCACTTAAATACCGATTTTCCTAGACAGAACCTCCATAGTCAATACGTATTCGCCTACCACACCAAAGCTCTCCCCAACAAAATGACCATGGCTCTGATACCAGTTGTTAGGGAACTATGACTGCTGTCATGTTCTTTGCGGAAGTTGCAGGAGCTATAAGGGACAGGAAAAACAACGCACACACAAATGGACAGAGACACAAAGATTTACGTGGTTTGGCAAGACTCGCCTACGTCCACGGAGCACACACACTTCACTATATCAAATATGAAGGATTACAAGAGGAGTACAAACTCACAACTCTCGGAGAAGGAGCAAACTTGCTCAACTCAACTCAAAATCTCTCAATCACACTTTGCTCTCTCTCAAAGCTTACAAAACTTTTGATTTGTGTTGTAATACAAATGAGCAAATCTCTTGCCTATTTATAGGTGAAAAACATGATGTGAAACCAAGAAAATTCTTGGTGTGAAATCATGAAAATCATGGTGTGAAATGATAACAAGTTGGCATGTTCAAACTTGGGCAACTTTGTGGACTTCAAAGTTGGCACCCCATTGTAGACTCCAAACTTGGTTGCTAAGTTGTCTCCACATTGGTTGAATACTAATCCAAGAGTTAGTGCCATTCTCCTTGCACATGAAGGTCGGATTGAGTCACTCCGCACCCTTGAGTCCAATACGTCACCTACAGCCAACACTGTGACTACTACTCACCCACCTAAAACTAAACCCCAACATCATTCTTGAGGTTCTCAACAGCGTGGCAGAGGGTGTGGCCGATATTTTCGTGGTGGAAGGCGGTCCTGGAACTCTGCCAACTCACGTCCTGTTTGTCAAATATGCTGTATTTCAGGTCATGTTGCAGAAAAATGCTACTATCGGTATGATCAAAATTCCGTTCCCTTTCAACAGAGAGGTGGTATGGATCAACATCCTACACCTAGGTTCCCTCCACAACTCTCGATGGCTCAGATGGCTACAACTACTCCAGAATTTACCAATGAAGAGTGGTGGTATCTTGATTCCGGTGCATCTCACCATGTCACCAATGACCTTGGGAATCTCTCCTTACAATCGGAGTACTCTGGAAATGGTAAAGTTCACGTTGGTAACAGGGCAGGTTTGTGATCGCTATTTATTTAAACATAAAATTTCAGTGTTGCGATTTCATACCGCAAGTGCACGGTGTCAAGTTTTAGTAAAGTGAATTTAAGAAAAGGTTGTCGAACCCACAGGGACTAGAAAATTAATACCAAACTCAAGTAGTTTAACTATATTTAGCCTAAGATAATTAGTGATGAATATTATACTGATTTTACTAAAGACTCCATATGTAACCCAAAAAGTAGCTATGATGCACAGTGACCGCTTTTTTTTTAAACAAAAGATATTTCAAAGAATATTGTGAAGCGATTCTACCGCAAGTGCACGGTTGTCAAGTTTTAGTATAGTGAAAATTAAGTACGGGTTGTCGAATCCACAGGGACTAACGTATAAGTACCAAATAAGATTAATAAGATTATATTTAGCCTACGATTATCAAAGTTTGATTAACTAGAGCCAAATTAAACTAAAAAATAAAGATTTAAACTAGAAACAATGAATAGGATGGTTCCGGAAATGCAAAGGTAAGTTACTCGAGAAAATTACCGAGCTCGTCGTTCAATTATGTTATCTCTAATGATTCAATGGAATTCTCAAATTATCAACCAATTGATTTTAAAGGTGAACGGTTTTCGATATTATTCAATACACTCTCTCGAGCTGTAAAGAAACTAACGATAAATTAGAATAAGTCACTCTCATGCACCTATTTACTAATTCAAAGTTGCATGGATTATCAAAACCTTATAACTCTAAATCTCTCGATTCCAAGTTCTCACGTATGCGATATCATCTCTCGATCTCAATCGTAACATACATCATAAATTAATGGAGCGTGTTACAACGTTATCTCTCGATCTCGGCTGTAACCCTCAAATTCAATCAAAGCTAGCTAGACTTTGATCTACACAAGCAATTAATTTATGAACAATAATAATCAATGCGCTCAAATACCAATGAATCAATAATCAACCACAACGAAACTAAAACTCAATAATATAAACTAAATTGTTTCAAATCAAATACAAAAGAAGTTTAATCATCTCTCGACCTCAAAAACATCAATTGAAAATTAATATGAAAAAGATTAAAGTCTAGAAATACGATAAACGGCGGAATGAATCCGTGCGTAGCACCGAAATCTCTTCTCTTGCTCCTTCCTTGCACTCCGGAATTGATTGGCTTTGGCTCGGGCGAAGAACCGGAAGAACGGATCTCCTTGGCGGCGGCTGGGCGGCGGCTAGGGCTCTTCTTTTGTCCAGAAAAATCGTCTGATATCCTCCCCTCCTCGAATGAATCAAATTCCCGCTTAAAACCCCCCACAATCACGATAAAAAAGGAAAATAAAATCTTCAGGATTTCGCGTCTCGATCGATCGAGATTTTCTACCGATCGATCGGTGCACTGTTCATGCCAGCTTTTGAAACTCACTGTCTCGCTCGATCGATCGAGATTTTCCACCGATCGATCGAGACTTTAATAAAATTTGCTCTGGAGTCACTGCCTCGCTCGATCGATCGGAAATTTGTACCGATCGATCGAGACTTGAAATTCTTTGATGCTCAACTCTCTGCCTGGCTCGATCGATCGAGAGTAAATCTCGATCGATCGAGATTCCGAAAATCTCATTCCTCAATTTTTGTTCTTTCTCGCCTCGATTTCGCCCGTTATCTTCATATAAGCTCATTTCTTCCATTTCCGATCTAATTTCCTGAAACAGATGAATAAACACCAAAAAGCATAATATCATCCAGGATAAAGTACAGAAAATGGGAAGAAATTACAATTAAAAACACTCAAAATCTAAGCCTATCAACTCCCCCAAACTTAGACTTGATCGTCCTCGAGCAAGCAATAAGCTCAAAAGAAAAGTTAAACTCGATACTAAGCATGAATCATCTTTACAACATACGTAAAATCTCAGAAATCCTACTTACACATCAATAGAAGTCATTCAACACTTAACAAGAAGCAATTTCTCCTAAGTTAAACAATACATCGCAACATTGGAACGTACGTGTGTGCTATTGTCAAACATGAGTAATGTACATATCTTTAAGATCAAAATGTGCCATATCAACTCCTAGTCAAGATTACTTTGAACTACTCTACAAATTTACTATCCAGCACTTCTCCACTAATGTAATTATTCCCTAGACTTGGATCAACAGGACTTTAGAAGCTTATAACGTTAGGCCTTTTGGTGTCGGCTTCAAAGAAAAGGTAGGATGAATTCAAAGAAGAGAGTATAATAAAATCAGTTCAACTATCTTCTCACATAATCATTGAGCTACTCTTCACATTTTCTAGCCTTGGTCACTTTGGGTCTTATTTAAATTTTCTTTTCAAGGCTTTTTCTCTACATCTTTTCTTTTTCTTTGCTCATTCTTTTGTTCATTTCATTTCTTTCACAATGAACTTCTCAACATATAACAATTTAATGCAATGAATGAGATTCATTATACTCTCCTAGGGATGGATAAAATTGTTCTTTTAGGCTCAAACCAAGGTGGGTATAATGAGTTTGTCAAGAATGTTGAATGGGGGTCTAATCATATGCAATGCATATACCATTCTTTTTCAATAAGGCTCAAAAGGGGACACTAAGGGATAATGTATACCAGGTAGGCTTGAAAGGCACAAACGGTCCAAAGATCGCCTAAATCATCTCCAAGTCTAGTTCCTAATTATAAATTTCACCTCAAAGTGCTTTCAACTAAACTGTAGAGTTATCTAAGATACTCAAGACTCGTCACAGTTAACACAAATTTTCAATTTAAATCAATACATACTTCACTCAATCATGACTCAATAAGTGCTCAAATTATTCCTCAGTTTTGACATATAGTTAACAAAGGATATATACAAACAAGTTAAGCATTTCCATGACTCCTATCTAGATGAGGATTAATTTCATCATGTATTACCGTTGCAATTCCAACTCATCAATTCTCAAGAATAACTCAATCACTAAAAAAAATTTTGGTAATTGTCAAGGATGAATCAGTCTCAACATCATGCAGTCATGCTAGGAAAAGAAACAAGACAAGTAGCAGAATGTGCAAAAGCAAGATATATACAAATACTCAAAAACCCCCCCAAACTTAGCATGTGAATTGCCCTCAATGAACAATAAAAATAAATGCAAAGGCAAAGACACATACCATGACGACGATCGTCACTGATCGTCGTCCTCATCATGCTCTGGAGGGGGGACTGGGTAGTGGTGCTCCTCGCCCTGATATGGCGGAAATGGTGGGCACTCAGAAGGTGGAGGTGCATGCGGATGATAAGGTGCAAAATGTGGCTCCGGCGGGAACTGGAAACCTGGAAAGCCCTGGGCCATGGCAGTGTTCCATGCACTCTGATAGTGCATGAACTCCATCTGACGCTGAGCTACCTGCTCATGGTCCATCTGCAATGCTCTCTGCATGCTATGAATGTCCCGCTGCATGCTGTGAATGCTCTGCTGCTCCAGGCGAATATCTTGGAGATCCCTATGAAGAGAGCCCAAAGTAACACGTGTATGTTCTGCAGCAGAGGATGATGCTCCAGCTCGTGTAGTGTCCGAAGGTCTTTGTCGGCCTGTAGGAGGTGGTGGAGTGTCCACAATGATCGGTGTCTTCGGCGGAAGTAGCTCATCGTCTTCCCCCCATGTCACTCCGTACTGCTGACATAAAGCAGTGATCGTGGATGGAAACGGTAGTGCGGAGGTCGGTGAGCTGCTCCCAATTTCTGCAATGTGATCAACAATGATCTCGCCGAAGTCCACTTCCTTCCCTGAGAGGATGGCATATACCAGGACCGCTCTGTCTTTTGTCACCTCAGAAGTGTGGGTCGAAGGCATGACCCGCGAGGCGACAAATGAAAACCATGCTTGGGCCTCTGGCTTCAAATGTTTCTTTAGAACCAACTGTGGCTCTGCTTTATCATTCCTTTGCCAATCCACTCCCGGCTTGCCAATAACTGTCAATACCTCATCGTAGTCAATCCTGCTACTCTTGAAAGATTGGTATGCACAGTTTTGAAGTAAAGGCATCCGGTGAATATTGTTGATTGCGGCTCGATCCACCAATACATCCTTCCCTCGAACATAAACACTTACTTGGTGCCCTGGTCTAACAGCTCGAAGATTTGTGTAAAACTCCCTTACCAGTGGCACCACATCATCAATCGGTGTCTGAACGAATTTGTAGGATCGAGCGCTTACCGCTTTACCAATAACTATAGTTAAGGGTAATGGCGCAACATCAATCTTTTCAACCATACACTGGCACAAGCGCCACATGTTCGACCGATCAAAAAGCAGAGGCAATTGTTGAACCCCAACAATCCCTCCCCCAATAATTGCATTCTCTGCAACTCATGGGAATCGAACACGCGACCTTGGCTCTGATACCACTTGTTGGAACCTAAGAGGGGGGGTGAATGAGGTTCCTTGGCTACTTTAGCCTTTTAAAATGAATTTGCAAAAAATTGAGTTTGCGTTGCGGAAGACTAGTTGTCAATCGAACAATAAACAATATAATAAAAATGTAAAAGCGTAATATAAATAAAGCAATAAAGAAGATGAGAATTTGTTATAGAAGTTCGGCGATGAATCGCCTACGTCTCCTCTTCCCGGCTAGAAAACGTCCAACTGAGGATCCACTAGAACAACTTCTTCTTGGCATTAAGGGCTCCAAGGATAGCCACAATCTTGCACCAACTTCACTTATTGGCGACTTATACAATTTTCCAACTTGCGTCGGTGTTGGAGGACCTTTACAATAATCAAATCACACCTTCACGGTGTACCAACAACAAGAATCAAAAGATCACACACAAGAAGTAAATTACAAACTCCAATACAATATAAATGTATGAAGTTTGCAATGCTATAATGATTTTGATTGCACACAACTTTCTTGTAGTTTATACTCTTGTTTCTTAACTTCAAAATGATCCAAAACACCCATATTTATAGTGTAGAAGGCCTCCAAGGCTCCTACTAGCCGTTGCTAAACAAAAGGCTTGAATCACTCCTCACGCCTCGGACATCGCCTCGGGCGATCGCCTATCGCCGCGTTCCAACGGTCAAGAAATCCTCAGATCGCCTCAGGCGATCGGTGGATCGCCTCAGGCGATCCAGAGAAAAAATTAAGGCCGTAGCTTCAGCATGTCCAAATTTTGCATCGCCTCAAACGAACTCCACATCGCCTCAGGCGTTCCAGCCAATCGCCTCAGGCGTTCGTGACATCGCCTCGGGCGAACTCCCCTGCGCGCATGCCCGCGCCACCCTCGGCATCGCTTCAGTCGATCTGCGGGAGCGAAGTCCCTGTGGCTGCCATCGCCTCAGGCGTTGGTCACCATCGCCTGGGGCGTCTTCCTCGCATGCTCGCCTGGCCATCGCCTGGGTCGATGAGCGTGGCGATCCTCGCCTGGCACCCATCGCCTGGGGCGATGGCACTCATCGCCTGGGGCGATCCGTGTCTTCCAAAAGACAAATTTTCTTTGGCATTTCAATACTATTACAATCTTCAAATTTGATCATAATTTATGCTGCATACTCAATAAAAATCATTAGTACAAAATGTATAGGTTTTGTAATCATCAAAACAAAAACGATAATTTTATTTAAAATAGAGGAATGAGAGTTGTAGCGTTTTAAGGCGCAACAATCTCCCCCTTTTTGATGATCACAAAACCCGGTAAACTTGAAAGAAAAAATAACTTATAACAATGCAATGCATAGAGAGTTTAAACTCCCCCTTAATGAATGCAATGATAAACAATGTTCCAATGTGCATTTTTATCACCTTTACAAAATGTGTCACAAGTTGTAAAAACAATTTGGTTGCAAATAGCATTTCATCAATCAATTTTACAACAAGTTTACATAAACATTCTCCCCCTTTTTGTGAGAATAAAAAAGGTAAAGGAGTTTTAAGAAAATTGGACATAGTTTCCTTTAAAAAATGAATAAGCCATAAATCCATCCAAGTAATAACAATCAACTCAAAATCCAATCAACAACTTAAAATACATCAACATACACAATAAATTCATTCCAACATCATTTAACCATTTAATCCTTACAAATAATTACAAAAGGATAAAATCTAAAAAAACACTAAAACAAAGACAACTCAATCCATGCCACCATCACCATCACCATCATTCCCGTGAGTAGGATCCTCGTCCATGTGAGCACTGGAAAACTGAGAATGAAGAGCGTCCACTTCATGTCGTAAATACGACAAATCTTCTCTCGAGGAGTCTTGGTAAGCTCGAAGAGACGCAACATCATCTCGAAGGGAATGAAATTGAGAATTCATGTCGACTCTCAAGGATTGAAATTGTGAGTTCATATCCTCACGAACGCTTTGGAATTGAGAAGTAAAAAAGGCAAAGGCTTCTGGATTGAATTCAAAAGAAGAAGAAGAAGGTTGATGACTATCAGGAGCTGGAATATCCGCCCCAATATTCATCATGTCATCAAATGTAGATGGAGATTGATGCTGAATGGGTGGCTCATCGAGATTTGGTTCAATCAAGAAAGGAAAATGAACCCTTTGGGCACTAGTCATCCTATCAATGGGTAATGAGGGGTGATCTTTAGGATTGAAGGCAGAAAGTAGGTTCCCCGGATCATTAACCCAACAGGAAGTGAAAGGATTCCAAGAGATTTTGTTAAACAGAAAACACCTAAGATTGAAGGTGTCCTTGGACTTGATAGGGAGTTTCTCATTGTCATCGAAAGGAAGGTTGAAATGAAGAAAAATCTTTGTTAGGACACGGCCGAATGGGAGAATAACCTTTTTAGGATTATGGGCGGTGTTCCTAAACATTTGGACAATGAATCTAGGTAGGTTGAATGGGGTCATGGTAATGATGTAATACATCAAGTATACATCAGATAATTTCAACCTAAGACGATCACCATCCCGAGGGATCATCGAGGTGATCACTATCTTGTGAAGGATTTGGTAGTTTGTAGGAATGGAATTCACAAGAAAAGATTGGTTTGGACATTGAGGGGTTCCGCCAAATATGAGATACAAGGCTTGGGCAGGATCACATACCCCATCATTGGGCCAAGTAGCTAGAGCAAATTTAGCTGGACCCTATTTCCTAATTCAGTGCTATTGAATTCAATTGGGCGATTGCAAACGATGGTTTTGATAGTTAATTCACCATCACCCTCAAACAATTCAAGATTGGCATAGAAAGAATGAATCATGGATGGATACAAAAAATCGTTCTTTCTAGGGGGTTTGAAAAAATTTTCCCATTGTTGGAATTGAATCCAATCAAGAATAGGGAGCTGGGAAGTTCTAAGGAAATCGAAATCAAAGACATAACCCGGAATTAATTTGCGAGTAAGATAATTTTCCGGAATTGGCTTACCATCAAGAGGAGGACCCGTATAATTCCTAGAGGATCGATTAGAGCGTCTCCTTCGGCTTCATTCTCCTTCTTCTCGGTTGCTTCGCGACATTTTGCAAGAGATTTGAGAGAATTGAGGTAAATTTTCGATTTTTTGAGAAATGGGGTTAGGGTTTTAAAATTTCGAATTGGAAGATTTGGTGTTTGGAAAGTGAAATTGATGGTTTGGAAAGGCTTAGGATGATCGATTATAACAATGATGAAGAAATCTCGAATTATGGGTGAAAAACACGAAATCTTGCTGAAAAAATGAGCAAAAGCCGTAGCTTTCTGGCTTTAAAAATCGAGATCGCCTGAGGCGATCTGGAGAACGCCTGAGGCGATCGAGAACGCCCGAGGCGATGCTTGCGATCGTTGAGGCGATGCGAGCCACGCCCGAGGCGATGCGAGCCACGGACGAGGTGCTGCGCACAGAATGCTGAGGCGATGGTTTGGCCATATTTTGAGTCAATTTTTGGACCAAAAAATTATTTTTGAAAAATCTAACTAACATTAAACCATCTAACAACAAAAATAAATCACATAATTTCAAAAACACAATAATTCACAATTTGTGATTTTTTTAAAGGTGATTTCAATATGCACTTTTGAAATTAAATTTTGAGCTATAAAATTCATTAAACATAATTAATTTATGTAAATGAATTTAACAATTGCTCTATGCAAATGATGAAGTAGAGTAGCTCCCCCTAAATATGATATCATTTGTTAAGGTATGCAAACATGCTCAAAGTTCAATCATACCCAATTCACCACGAAGAAAAATAAAAGTGTTTTCGTCTAGTGGTTTTGTGAAAATATCGGCAATTTGATCCTTGGTATTAACATAAAATAATTCAACATCATTTTGCTCGATATGGTCACGAATGAAATGGTGCCTTATATTGATATGCTTAGTCCGAGAATGTTGAATTGGATTTTTAGATAAACATATGGTGCTAGTGTTATCACAAAAAATTGGAACTTTTGAAACATCTAGCCCATAGTCAAGTAATTGGCTTTTCATCCACAAGATTTGTGCACAACAATTACCGGCGGCCATATATTCGGCTTCGGTTGTTGAGAGTGCAACACAATTTTGCTTTTTGGAAAACCAAGATACCAAGCTATTACCGAGAAAGAAACAAGTACCACTAGTGCTTTTCCTATCCACCTTATATCCTCCAAAATCGGCATCGGAGTAAGCTTTCAAATCAAAGAAAGAGTTTCTAGAATACCACAAGCCGAGATTTGGAGTTTTTGTAAGATATTTAAAAATGCATTTTAAGGCGAACAAGTGTGATTCTTTTGGGGATGATTGAAATCTAGCACATAAACAAACACTAAACATAATATCCGGCCTACTAGCCGTTAAATAAAGCAAAGAGCCAATCATACTCCTATAAAGCTTTTGACAAATTGGTTTACCTTGTTCATCCTTGTCAAGCTTGGTTGATGAGCTAATTGGTGTTGATGCACTTTTAGTATTATCCATTCCAAATTTCTTTAGCATATCTTTGACATACTTTCCTTGGCTTATAAAGATTCCATCTTTGCATTGTTTGATTTGCAATCCAAGAAAGTAGTTGAGTTCTCCCATCATGCTCATTTCAAAATTATCTTGCATCAATTTAGAAAACTCCTTGCACAAAGATTCATTAGTAGCACCAAATATGATATCATCAACATATATTTGAACAATAAGTAAATCATTTCCCTTAATTAAGGTAAACAAAGTGATATCCACTTTTCCTCTTGTAAAGCCATTCTTGGTTAAGAATGAAGATAGTTTTTCATACCAAGCTCTAGGAGCTTGTTTCAAACCATACAAAGCTTTATCAAGTTTAAAAACATGGTCGGGAAAATGTGGATCCTCAAAGCCGGGTGGTTGATCAACATACACCTCTTCTTTCAAATCACCATTCAAGAAGGCACTCTTGACATCCATTTGAAAGAGCTTAAAATCTTTAAAGCAAGCAAAAGCAAGAAGCATGCGAATAGATTCTAAGCGAGCAACGGGTGCATATGTTTCATCAAAATCTATGCCCTCTTCTTGGCAATATCCTTTAGCTACCAACCTAGCCTTGTTTCGAATAATCGTCCCATGTTCATCCATTTTATTTCTAAATACCCATTTTGTTCCAATTATGGTGTTGTTCGAAGGCCTAGGTACAAGATTCCAAACTTTATTTCTTGTGAATTGATTTAGTTCCTCTTGCATAGCCAAGATCCAAGAATCATCAAGCAATGCATCATTAATGTCCTTAGGCTCTATGTGAGAAATGAAAGCAAGATGATTACAAATATTGATATATGAGGATCGAGTTTTTACCCCTTTTGATGGACTACCGATTATGAGATCCATGGGATGATCCTTGGTGGTTTTCCAATCCTTTGGAAGTTCTCCATCCTCTTTGGAATTACTTGACTCCACTCTTTGTTCTTCTTTATCACCACTAGAGTTCTCAAGGGTGGTTGACTCTCTCCTTTGCTCAAGTAATTCTTCATCATCACCATCCATGGAAATTCTTGATATTCGAGTGTTAGTCTCATCAAATATAACATGAATAGATTCCTCAACAATAAGATTACGTTTATTAAATACTCTATATGCTTTACTAGTATTAGAATAACCAAGAAATATACCTTCATCCGATTTGGCATCAAACTTACCAAGGTTATCCTTACCATTGTTGTGAATGAAGCACTTTGAACCAATTGTAGGATCGAGCGCTTACCGCTTTACCAATAACTATAGTTAAGGGTAATGGCGCAACATCAATCTTTTCAACCATACACTGGCACAAGCGCCACATGTTCGACCGATCACAAAGCAGAGGCAATTGTTGAACCCCAACAGAATTGAAACCACCCTTTTCGCCGGACTGTCCTAATGACAGGACATTCCAATTTATCCATGCTCATTCCCCTTTCACGGCTCAGGGGTTTCTTATGGTAGGTGGGGTATAATTCAGCAATTGTGGCATTGAGAAATTTCTTTTCATCATATCCTGGCTCAGGAACAGTGGCCTCCGCTTGCTTTTGCTTTTGGGAAGCCTCCGCCTGCTTTGACCTCTTTCTGGATGACATTTTCTTGCTAAATGATTCCCAACTAACTCAATTAAATCCAACTATCACCACCCAACACTATAAATCTTCCTCCTTATTGATCCCTTCCTAACCCAATTTGACTATAATTCAAGAAATTTCACCAAAAGCTACAATCTTTAAGAATTGGAAACCAATTACCGCTTAAAAATCTGATCTTGGAAAAATTTGGCACTTGGCTTGGAATTCCCTTTTTGATGTACTTCTACCCAATTTGCCTTGCAATCCTTCAAATCTGCAATGAAAAACAAATATTACTTCCCAGATTTGAAGTAACTTTAAATTTGATGGAAAAAATGATGAGATTAGATGAAGGAATTTGAAAAGGTGGCTAGGGTTCTGTTGTGGAGATGAAAAAAATTGAGTTAGAATGTGAAGGCTGCTGCGTCTGTGCCCTGTTATTTTTCAAAATTTTCTCTCGCTCGATCGATCGGAAAAAATTCTCGATCGATCGAGCGAGGCAGTAGGCACAATGTCTTTTAAAAAAAACGGGCGATCGATCGAGATTTTGTCTCGATCGATCGCCAGCAGCAGCAAACAAAATTTTTTTTAAAATTTTTCTCAACATCTTTCTCTCGGATTGCCTCGCCTACAACCAACTTGCTCTTGCTTTCACACCTGCAATAGAAAATACACGAATTCATTCCCAGATAAACTCAAAACAAACAAACTAACAAAAACACATCAAAACAAGAAATCAAAAACAAAACTCGAGGAAGGAAAAACGGAAGTTCTTAATTTATAGTCCCAAGCTGGACTTCACCTCCTTGTCGTCTCAATTTGATGGCTCCTTTGGATTCTTTACAGAATCACTCGGGAGCGTACCTTGCGTCCTCCCAGATATCAACGTGGCCAACTGCCCTATCTGCACTTCCAAATTTTTAATAGATGCATCCTGATTCTGCATCCTCACCTCCGTTGATGAAATCAGCTTTGCCATCAGTTCCTCCATACTCGGCTTTTGTGTGAACCCTGCCTGCGGTTGAGGGTTCAACACATTTTCTTGATTCGACCACCTCAAATTCAGGTGGTTCCTCCATGGTTGGTTGTAATTCGAGTATGAATTGTTGGGTGGCCTGTTACCTACAAAATTAACAGCCTCAACAGATTGGTTAAACTGGTTACCTGCCTGGCACTCGATGCTAGGATGACCGCCTCCACACAGCTCATAGAAGATCGCTTGAGCTTGCATCGCTGCTGCTCCCATGCTGTCTATCTTCCGGTTCATGGCTTCTAATTGAGCCAAAAGAGCAGTGATCTCATCCACTTGATGGACTCCCATTGGTTTCTGTGGCGTGCTCCTTTCGGATTGCCATTGGTAGCTGTTGCACGCCATTTCCTCCAACAAGCTATATGCTTCTTCCGGCGTCTTTCTCATTATTGATCCCCCAGATGCTGCATCAATCATGGAACGGTTAGAAGAAAATAAACCGTTATAGAACGTTTGTACCTGCAGCCATATGGGTAGACCATGGTGTGGGCATCTCCTCAACAACTCCTTAAAACGATCCCACGCTTCGTATAACGTCCCGGGGTCAAACTGCCCAACAGTTGTGATATCGTTCCACATCTTTGCCGTCTTGGAAGGGGGAAAATACTTTGACAAAAACGCCTTTGTCATCCCCTCCCATGTTGTTATAGAACCTGCAGGTAGAGAATTCAACCATGCCTTAGCTTTGTCTCGTAATGAAAAGGGGAAAAGTCTTAACCTGATGGCGTCGTCAGAGACGCCATTATGTTTGAATGTGTCACAAATCTCCAAAAAGTTGGAGATGTGATTATTCGGATCATCCGTAGCTGCTCCCCCAAACATAACCGAGTGCTGAATCATTTGTATGATTGCCGGCTTAATCTCAAAATTGTTTGCTTGAATCGTCGGCCTCGTAATACTGGACAACGATCCATGAAATGCCGGTTGCGCAAAGTCCATCATCGATCTAGGGTGCTGTGCTTCGTTATTATCAGCCATCGCTCGAGCTTCTCGTAATCGCCTAAGTAGGGTTCTTTCTATCTCCGGATCGAAAGGCTCGAGAATGGGCTCCTCTCTTCTGAGCATGCACTAGAGAAACGATTCCTGTACAAAATAGACAAAAGGAGACAACAATATACACAAAGTTATTAACAAATATCAACAAAAGAAAACAAAGAAAAGAAAAACAAAAACGCAATAATAAAAAAAAATTGGCTAAATTACAATTAACTAATTTCGTATGATATTATACAGATTAGTCCCCGGCAACGGCGCCAAAAACTTGACCGCTTTTTTTTAAACAAAAGATATTTCAAAGAATATTGTGAAGCGATTCTACCGCAAGTGCACGGTTGTCAAGTTTTAGTATAGTGAAAATTAAGTACGGGTTGTCGAATCCACAGGGACTAACGTATAAGTACCAAATAAGATTAATAAGATTATATTTAGCCTACGATTATCAAAGTTTGATTAACTAGAGCCAAATTAAACTAAAAAATAAAGATTTAAACTAGAAACAATGAATAGGATGGTTCCGGAAATGCAAAGGTAAGTTACTCGAGAAAATTACCGAGCTCGTCGTTCAATTATGTTATCTCTAATGATTCAATGGAATTCTCAAATTATCAACCAATTGATTTTAAAGGTGAACGGTTTTCGATATTATTCAATACACTCTCTCGAGCTGTAAAGAAACTAACGATAAATTAGAATAAGTCACTCTCATGCACCTATTTACTAATTCAAAGTTGCATGGATTATCAAAACCTTATAACTCTAAATCTCTCGATTCCAAGTTCTCACGTATGCGATATCATCTCTCGATCTCAATCGTAACATACATCATAAATTAATGGAGTGTGTTACAACGTTATCTCTCGATCTCGGCTGTAACCCTCAAATTCAATCAAAGCTAGCTAGACTTTGATCTACACAAGCAATTAATTTATGAACAATAATAATCAATGCGCTCAAATACCAATGAATCAATAATCAACCACAACGAAACTAAAACTCAATAATATAAACTAAATTGTTTCAAATCAAATACAAAAGAAGTTTAATCGTCTCTCGACCTCAAAAACATCAATTGAAAATTAATATGAAAAAGATTAAAGTCTAGAAATACGATAAACGGCGGAATGAATCCGTGCGTAGCACCGAAATCTCTTCTCTTGCTCCTTCCTTGCACTCCGGAATTGATTGGCTTTGGCTCGGGCGAAGAACCGGAAGAACGGATCTCCTTGGTGGCGGCTGGGCGGCGGCTAGGGCTCTTCTTTTGTCCAGAAAAATCGTCTGATATCCTCCCCTCCTCGAATGAATCAAATTCCCGCTTAAAACCCCCCACAATCACGATAAAAAAGGAAAATAAAATCTTCAGGATTTCGCGTCTCGATCGATCGAGATTTTCTACCGATCGATCGGTGCACTGTTCATGCCAGCTTTTGAAACTCACTGTCTCGCTCGATCGATCGAGATTTTCCACCGATCGATCGAGACTTTAATAAAATTTGCTCTGGAGTCACTGCCTCGCTCGATCGATCGGAAATTTGTACCGATCGATCGAGACTTGAAATTCTTTGATGCTCAACTCTCTGCCTGGCTCGATCGATCGAGAGTAAATCTCGATCGATCGAGATTCCGAAAATCTCATTTCCTCAATTTTTGTTCTTTCTCGAGGATGATCAAGAGCTAAGTTTGGGGGAGTTGATAAATGCCATTTTTGCACTTATATTTGCACATATTTATTACCATTTTATAGTGATTCTTGGACGATTTTACGCTTTTGGTTGTGTTTTGTATAAATTCCAGGAATCCAGTGAAAGTGCAAGGCAGTGAAGTGTAAGAAATTTTATACGGGAAGAGATCGATCGCTGAGAATGAAGAAATCGATCGCATCAGGGCAGAAGGTTTTGACGATTGATGCCACTCATACATAGATTGATCGCCATAGAGAGAAAAATTGGAGAGATCGATCGCCATGAACATAGCGATCGATCGCTACAGAGTCATGTACGAAAAAATTACCTTTTTAAGAGTTGGATTATTTTTGGGTACCAGATTTTAACCTAACCTTGGGAAAAGACACCACATACAAGTTGGAGATTCAAGCAACGCAACCGCGGACGGGATATCAGATCAACGCAAGAGTCAACGCCTACCGATTTTCTGTATTTCTAAACTTTGTTTTGGTTTAATTTTGAGTTTCAATGTTTATTGTGTTGTTTAATATGATAAAACATTGTTCTTGCTTTATTATGCTAGGCTAAGTCGTTTATCGAGATTAGGGGATCTTTTGTATGAACCCACAATTTTAATTCTAGTTTTTGATTGAGTTTTTGTTATCTTTGTGTTTGCATTATGTTTTTAATGCTTTTAAGGATTAGCTACCCTTCGAATGATGTTAGTTTGCAATTGAGATCGAGAGATAAAACTGTAATACGGAACAAATAACACATACCGTGGATTTCAGACTAAGATCGAGAGATGACGTCAAATACATGTGTGATAGCTATAGATATCTAGTAATCGAAGGCTAAGGGTTTTCATAAAGCGTATGCAATATTTATTTGTTAAACAAGTGAACGAGACATTCTGGACAAAATAACCAAAATTTATATATCTGTGATCGATATTGCCGATCGATCACAGAAATCTTCTGGATGGTGGCGGTCGATCTTCATAAGTTGCCGCTCGATCGCGGATCTCAAAATCTCCAATTTTGCGATATGGTCCCTCCTTTTCCATATTTAGCTCGGTTTGGTCATTTTTCATCATTTATAGCTTATTTACTCCACTCTTATGCAATTGGACCTAGATTCCTGAAATATACATATATATACCAAAATGCGTAATCTTTTCTACAAATCACTACAAAAACACCCTTAATCATATATCAAATTAAGTGTAAAAATCACACTTATCAACTCCCCCAAACTTAAACTTGATCGTCTCGAGCAAGAAATAAAGTCAAAAAGTCGATTGAAGACTCAAATAAACCAATTCACAGTCATCATGTAGCTCATATGTCTCACTTACAGACAAACAAGAGTCAATACAAAATGTTTAAGAAGTCGTGTTTTCTCTTAGATCAAGCAACATGTCTCCAAATCAGAACATGCGTGTGTGCTATTATCACTTTCAAGTTTCATGCAAATTTCATAGATCAAATCATGCTAGTCAATGAAAAGTAAGATTATCGTTGAGCATTTCATAGACCTATTTTCAAACAACTTCTCCACTAACGTAGTCATTCCATAGACTTGGATCAATAAGTCTTTTCTTAAGCTTGTAACGTTAGGCCCAGGTGTTTGGCTTCAAAGAAAGGATATGATAGCACAAAGAAGATAGTATAAGCATGTAATGTTCATATTTTTAGCACAAAATTGAGCTTCTCTTCTTTTTCTTCTAGCCTTGGCCGCTTTGGGTCTTATTTAGTCAATTTTTTTCAAGGCCTTTTCTATTCTTTTCTTTTCTCATTCATCAATTTTTTTTTTCAATAAGCTCATCAAAATATAGCAATTCATATGCATCTAATGAGAATCATTATACTCCCTGAGGGTGAGGATAATTTTTTTTTCAATTTAGGCTCATAATGGTGGGTATAATGAGTGGCCAAAAAATGTTGAATTGGGCTAATAGTATGTTAAACATACATCATTCTTTTTCAATAAAGCTCAAAATGGGACACTAGAGATTGATATATATCATGGTAAGCTTGAAAGGCTCAAACGGTCCAAAGATCGCCTAAATCATTTCCAAGTCAAGTTCATAACTATAAAATTTCGCCTCAAAGTGTCATCATCAAATAGTTTCTAAGGTACTCTAGATTCTCAAAAATAATTCATCAAGTTCACAAAAATGTTCACGACTCCAAATGCAATTCACAAGATTATGACTCAAATGTGCTTAATAAATTCCTCATCTTAGACATGCTACTCAAAACAAGATATTCACAAACAAGTCTTACAATCATCAAAACTCAAGTTGACATGCATAGTGAGACTGATATTATCATGGAATAGAGACCACTACTATGATTCATTCTTATCTTACTAATTGAACTCATTTTCAAGAAAAAAATTGTTGGTGCTCAGGAAACGATCAATTTCCAAATAAGAAGCATGACACAGTAATGTAATGCACTCCCCCAAACTTAATTTATGCATTGTCCTCAATGTACTAGGCATAGAAAATGAGACAAAGCATTTATCTTTGACAACGACCATCAGTGATCGTTGTCCAATTCCTCATCAGCTCATGGGGCAAAGTAATGGAACATAACACAGCACGCATGGAGTCTCGCCAAAAATAAAAAACAAAACAAAAGCAAACCAAAACAAACCCAAAAGCAAAACAAAAACAAAGCAAAAGGATAAGAAAACGTTCTTGATTTATAGTCCCAAGCTGAACTTTTTACTACATGTCCTCAAAGGTTGGAATCGTTTGTGGAGCACGAATTTCCATAATCAATTGGGTAATGCCTCAACCTCTAGTCATTAACGACATACGTGCCTAGAATAGGATCACTTACCTTAGTGGTTCCATGCGAGTATATCTTGGTAACAATGAATGATCCAACCCATGAAGCCTTTAGCTTGCTTTGGAAAATGCGAGGTGGTGGCGCTTTATGCAATTGAACTATCTCTCCCTTCATAAACGTCCTTTTGTCTTTTTGCTTCTTTGCCTTCCTTGGCTTCACCCTGTCATGGCTCTTGCCTTCTTCAGTCTCTAGTTCGGGCTTCGCCTTCACCTCATCAGTACCTTGTACCTCATCATCAGGCAAAATTTTAATTTTATCAATAATAAAACATGTGTGCGTTTTGTGTACTTGTGGTGAAGTTTGAAACATGGTAAAGGTGACATGATCCTCTCCTACACAGAGGATCAACTTTCCTTCTTCAACATCGATAATAGCTCTTCCGGTAGCTAGGAATGGGCGCCCCAGGATCAATGACATGCTCGCATCCTCCTCCATATCCAACACAAGAAAATCCACTGGGAAAGTGAATTGATCTATCTTGACTGGCACATCCTCGACGATTCCTAATGGCTAGGTGATAGACTTGTTCCATTTGCAACACCACCCTTGTGGTCTTTGGCTCTCCCAGTCCAAGTTGCCTAAAAACAGACAACGGCATTAAGTTCACACTAGCACCCAAATCACATAATGATTTAATGGAAGAAATAGGCCCAATTGTGCAAGGAATATAAAAACTCCCTGGATCCTTCAACTCCATGGCCGACTTCTCTTGCATAATGGCACTACATTCCTCGGTCAATAAGATAGTTTCATGCTCTCCCAATTTCTGCTTATTAGACAACATCTTCTTTAATAATTTAGCATAATTTGGCATTTCTCGTTATGTATCAATAATTGGTATGTCTATATGCAAATTCTTAAGCATGTCTAAAAATTTTGCAAAGTTTGAATCAATATTTACCCTATTGACTGCTGGGAGAGGAATATGTACATTTTCTAGTGGTGTGCTAGGTGTAGTGGACTTAGTAGACTTACCCTTGGCGCGTGATTGCTCATTCCCCTCTTGCTTGATTTCTAACTTTTTAGTCTCCTTCTCTTTGCCAAGTTCCTTTCCACTTCTTAGGGTCACGGCATTGGCTTGCTCCCTTGGATTCTTCTCTCTGTCACTTGGTAGAGTTCCTTGTGCTCTCCCAGCCAAGATAGTTGACAATTGCCCTACTTGAATCTCCAAGTTTTTGATAGATGAATCTTGCTTATTCATCCTTGTTTCAGTTGATGATATGAACTTGGTCAATAGCTCCTCCATGCTCGGCTGTGGTTGATAAACAGGTGGTGGTTGTGGTTGATACCTCAACCCTGTATTGTATGTATTTGGGTAGGGGTTGTTTTGTGGCCGGTTTCCTACATAATTCAGAGCTTCATTAGTCTGAACGAATGGGTTACCTGTTTGGCATTCAACGCTTGGATGATTGCCTCCGCATAGGTCACAAGTAATCCCTTGAGCTTTCATCCATGTCGTGCTCATGCTATCTAATATCTTGTTCAATGCCTCAATTTGAGCGGCCAAAGCAGTAACTTTGCTCACTTGATGAACTCCGGCTTGCTTCTTTGGCACATTCCTTTCAGACTGCCATTGACAGCTATTAGCAGCCATCTCCTCCAACAGCGTATAAGCCTCCTCCAGCGTCTGCCTCATCACCGTTCCTCCTGATGCTGCATCAATCAAAGAACGATTATCAGAAAATAAACCGTTATAAAATGTTTGTACCTGCAGCCAGATAGGGAGGCCATGATGTGGGCATCTCCGCAGTAGATCTTTGAAGCGCTCCCAAGCCTCATACAGTGTCTCTGGATCATATTGGGCAAAGGTTGTGATGTCATTTCTCATCTTGGCGTTTTTGGATGGTGGAAAGAACTTTGACAAGAATAAATGTGTCATCCCATCCCACGTGGTAATCGACCCTGCAGGCAACGATTGTAACCAAGATTTAGCTTTATCACGTAAAGAAAAGGGAAATAAACATAACCTGATGGCGTTGTCAGTAACGCCATTATGCTTGAATGTATCACAAATATCCAAAAAGTTGGAGATGTGGGTATTTGGATCGTCAGTAGCTGCTCCCCCAAACTGGACCAAATGTTGGATCATCTGTATGATAGCAGGCTTGATCTCAAATTTTTTAGTCTGTATGGTTGATCTCGTGATACTCGACAGTGATCCATGGAATGCAGGGTGGGCGTAGTCCATAAGTGATCTTGCAACTGGTGGTACCAAAATCTCCTCGGTATTAGCCATGTGTGCACTTGCTTGACTTATCCTCCTTTGACAAGTGCGTTCAATCTCGGGATCAAATGGCTCAAGTGTAGGTTTGCTACTCCTTAGCATGCACCAAATGATAACAACCTGTAACAATCAACCAAAAAGAACACAAACAGTAGAAGCGTAGAGAGAATGAAAAATCAAAAAATAAGAAAAATGAATGACTAAACTACAGTAAACTAATCTCGTTTGATATTATTAAAACTAGTCCTCGGCAACGGCGCCAAAAACTTGATCGCTTTTATTTTAAACAGTTATTTCCAGTGTAGCGATTCTATACCGCAAGTGCATGGTGTCAGGTTTTAGTATAATGAAATGTAACCTACGATTATGGAATGATTAACAAATTAAATTGACTCAAACACAAAAATCAACCTAAACAGCAGCGATGGATTATTGAAGAAATATGATCAAACAATTATTAAGACGTCGATTCACCCATGTAATCCCCCAAAAGTTTTCTATTAATTAAGATTCAAAATTATATGTTCTAGGGTGACGTGTTTTCCTATTTCATTCGTTATATCTTGGTCCGGCTATAACAAGTCTAGCATTAATCTACAATAAATCACTCCTGTGTCCTTATTGAACGATTAATACCGAAAAATGCTTTGTGAAAACTACTAGCCTTCGATTTTAGTAAATATATTGCTATCACACGTCAGATTTTACTTGGTCCGTCTCAACATAAAACCCACGGCCTAATTTACTACGTCGCATCGTAATCTCCTATGGTCAATTATCATGATTACCAAAATCATGCAAAAGGTAGCTAATCTCTTACAAGCATTAAAAACATAAATTATGCACAAAGATCACGGAAATCGAATCAAAACCGATAATTAACTCAATGGTTCAAACATGGGATCCCCTATGTCTTGATAAACAAAATTAGCCAACAACCATATTCAAATTATAATGCAAAAATATGTCTTTAAACAAATTCAACATCAAATCTGAAATTCAAAATAATTAAGTTCAGAAATACTAAGATAACGAGGATGTCACTCCGTGCGTCGCTCCGTTCTTCCGTTCCTTGCGTTGCTCTTGCTCTTCAATGAGTTGTGGTATGTTTTGTTGTGGATTGAGTGATGAAGAAAAGTGATGGTGGCTGAGTTTGTAGGGTAAATCATGAGCCAAGAGTCCCCCAAAACGTCTGAAAATCTTCTATAAATAGTGTTGGAGGAGTCTTCAATTCTTTGGACACAAAATAGCTTGATAAGGAACAAAATCTCGATTTTTTGGGGTTTGGCGATCGATCTTCGTCAATTGCCGATCGATCGGCAAAACATTCTGGACAAAATAACCAAAATTTATATATCAGCGATCGATCTTTGTAAGTTGCCGATCGCTCGAGGAAATCTTCTGGACGGTGGCGATCGATCTTCGTAAGTTGCCGATCGATCGCGGATCTCAAAATCTCCAATTTTGCGATATGGTCTCTCCTTTTCTATATTTAGCTCGGTTTGGTCCTTTTTTATCATACTCCACTCTTATGCAATTGGACCTAGATTCCTGAAATATACAAATATATACCAAAACACGTAATATTTTTCGGGAATCACTACAAAAGCACCCTTAATCATATATCAAATTAAGTGTAAAAATCACACTTATCATATAGTAGATTCACTTGGATCTATTTTCTCAAACTGAAATCATAAGTGTATCAAATTTTTTATTTTCTACACTTCAAGAAACAAGTTGAATTTCAATTCAACAAGAAACTTAAATCTCTACAAACTGATTGGGGGGTGAATTTCGATCACTAACTAATTTTCTCCAATGAAATGGTATCATTCATAGACTCACTTGCCCTCACATGTCTCAACTAAACAGTGTAGTCGAAAGAAAACACCGTCATATTGTAGACACGGGGCTATCCCTTTTTTGCCCAAGCATCTATGCCTCTCTCATTCTGGGAAGATGCTTTTCATACAGCAACATTCCTCATAAACAGATTACCATCTATTGTTATACAAGGTGAAACACCACTTAAATGATTGTATCAAAAAGATCCCGACTACTCATCACTGCGCATCTTCAGATGCCAATGTTTCCTCTGTCTCCGAGCCTATAACACCCACAAACTCAACTTTCGGTCTACTCCATGTACATTCATATGATATAGTGGGCAACTCAAAGGATACAAATGCCTCACTCAAGATGGTAAGATATATGTATCTCACCATGTACGTTTCAGTGAGACACACTTCCTCTTTAAATTTCAGAATCCACCCCATCACTGTTCAGGGGTAACCGAAGTTTGCATGCCAAAGCAATCTCTTCCATCACACCTCCTATATCAGCAATGTTCACTTCTGGGATCTATCAACAACCCCATCTCCTCATCCACCTCTCCAGCTCCCCTATCAATTAGTCCACTTGTTTCCATACCTTCTAACTCAGCGTCTGCTACATCTCCTTCCCCATTAGCCAATTCTTTGTGTTTCAATCCTCCCTCCACTGCCGATACTCCATCTAAGACCCCCTACTCTACTACCCACATGAACCACCATCCCATGATTACACAATCCAAGGTTTGGATTTTCAAACCAATGGCTTACCACTCTCAGTTTTAGGAACCACATACATGCAAGAGGATCACAAACAACATGAGTGGTGTGCTGCTATGAAGGCAGAATATAGTGCTTTGCTTCTAAACAACATATGGACATTAGTAAGGCAACCTTGTGACATTCAAGCACCGCTTGCTTGGTTTGACAAGTTGTGCTATGCGCTACAGCAAATGGGGTTTCACTCTGCTAAATCCAATGCGGCCTTATTTCTCAAAAAGCCCATCAAAACAAATATCTGAGGCAAAAGTATATAATGACCCAATTCCAAACGTAACATTATATCGCAGCACAGTAGGAGCCCTTCAATACCTTACAACCACACAACCAGACATCGCTTACAGTGTGAATAAAGTATGCCATTACATGCAGCCACCACTACATACTCACTGGACAGCAGTAAAACGCATTCTACGGTATCTTAATGGCTCCTTAGATCATGGTATTTGGAACTGGACATTCACTTTGTTAGGGAGAAAGTTTTATCCAAATCCATGAAGGTCCAATATGTTTCAATCAAACAACAGATATTCTTACTAAACCATTGTCTGCATTGAATTTCCTTCGACTTCGCTCCAAACTCAGCGTGGTAATAAATCCCTCGTTAAGTTTGAGGGGGTGAGATAAAGACCACAAAGAATCGCCTCTTGCAGACCATGGAGAAACAAGACGCATGGCCCAATCAAACACAAGACCAGCACATACAAATGAAAGCCCATCAAAACAAATATATGAGGCAAAAGTATATAATGGCCCAATTCCAGTTGGTTGACTAAAAATAGGAAAAATTTGCATATTGATAAAATTAATTCAAATAAGTCTGACAAAAAATAATGTTTACAAAAAATACACTTAGGAGAGAATTATATTCATATAAGTCCACTTTTTAAAGAGTTGATTTGCAAAGGTCTTTTTTAGTTCCCAAAATACCCTTAAGTTATGAAACTCTGAACTAATTTCAGATTAACTCTTTACATCATATATTTTTCCCCTCTTCACGTAGAATCTCCCACCTTTGAATCGAGGCATGCTAAAAGTTTCGAACACTCTGCACCAAAAATCTTTGACTCGAAGCAGCTAACTTTTTCATAGCATTTCAAATTTCTTTGAATTGAAGAAAAGGAAGCGAGGTACGTTATGCGCAACTTAAATTTTCTGCTAAAATTTTCCGGCGATTCTCATATCATTATTTTCTTCATCATCCTGTCGCTTCATCTCGTTGCCCCGACCTAAAAATTATTTGCTAAAATGTTATGCACATGAAATATGTTTGAATCGAAGCATCTAAATTGTTCGTAGCATTTGGAATCTTTTTAAATCGAAGAAGACATCGGACTACTCTGCACATATAATTTTCGGATCTACTCTGCGCATTCCATCGTGTGTGTGTATATTGTATGTGTATGTGAATTATAAATTTGAATACCAATACTAAATTATAGATAACGAAAGTCTGTTGGTTTTTTTTATTATTTAAAAATCTCTCATTGCTTTGACTGATGAATATATGAAGAAGTAAGGTATGCGTTGGTGTCCGTACTTTTTTGCTCATTTCCAAATTTTACAGCCTGACTGCAAGATATTTCTACGAAGAAGATGACCCAGAGAAAAAGTAACTGGTGCATGAAAGTTATAAAAAGTAACTGGTGCATGAAAGTTATAAAAAGTAACGGTGCACGAAAACGATAAAAAGTAACTTGTGCACGAAAATTATAAAAATAAATTGTTGCACGAAAATATAACCTTGGTGCACGAAAATCATAAAAAGTAACTGGTGCACAAAAATTATAAAAAATAACTGGTGCACGAAAATATAACCTTGGTGTACGAAAATATAACACTGTTGCACGAAAACACAACACTGGTGCACGAACTTTGTGTTAATTAGTTGCTGATGCACAAAATTTGCAAAACATAAACTGGTGCACGAAATATAATAACTGTTGCACGAAATTAAATGGTTCGTGCAACACTTACTTAATTGTATGGTTCGTGCATCACCCGCTTGTGATTATGGTTCGTGCAACACATTTTTTTCTATGTTTCGTGCATCAGTGACTGATTTTAATTTTCATGCATCAATTATTGATTTTCAATTTTCGTTCATAAGTTACTGATTTTAATTTTCGTGCATCAGCTGCTGATTTTCATTTTTCGTGCATCAGCTGTTGATTTTCAATCTTTCGTGCACCAGTTACTGTTAATAATTTTCGTGCACCAGTTATTTTTTATAATTTTCGTGAACCGGTTACTTTTTATAATTTTTGTGCACCAATTAATTTTTCTATGGGTCACCTTCTTCGTTGCAAGTTTTAGACTGTAAATTCTGAAAATGAGCAAAGAAGCACGTACACCAACGAATCATAATTAAGGAACCTCAAAAGGCAACAAATATATATATATCACACACAAACACACACACCAGAATTGGAAAAATAAATTCTGGAAGAAAGTGATGTAACGAAAAATCGAGGAGATAAAGATAAAAACCAACTGTACGAAATTGTAACTGGCGAGAGAGATTTACATGGAGATTTGAATCGCAGTGGTGAAAGGAAGAACTCAAACGAAGTGCTGAAATGAAGAGATTGGAAATTTCTGAGATTGTCGCATTTTCTTATTAAATGCACTTTTGTCATTTTAACCTAAAATAGACTTAAATGATTGCAAATTTTTTTCCTGAACGAGGATGAATAGAATTTTATTATTGAATATCAACCTGAACTTTTCCCTTAAAAATATGTTATATGCAGTTGTAACAATATAGATTTTATTCTCTGATTAGTTTTCTTTTTCTCAGCTTATAAATATGAAACGGATTGTAACGTGTAAAGAGAGAGGTGAAAATAATAGCATTCCATTTCATCAAATATGTTTACTGTCATATTTTAATTCTCTGTTTGGTACTATTTATATCCTTGCTCTTTTCCTATGCTAGCCATTCGTATTGTAGTTTTGGCCTTTCTAGGTTTAAAAATTGCAAAAAAAATGAAAATTTTGGATTATAATTGAATCTTGACAAAATAGATGACCAAAATCGTAACGAGCGTGATGATTGTTTGAATTTTCTCTTATTGTAAGATAAAATTTTGCATTAGAAGGCACGATAAACTAGATCGAAACATTAACTTGTTGCAACAATCCCATCTAAGTTGTGATAATTTAACATTAATTTAAAAAATAAACTGAAGTAAACTATCATTCAAGTCCAAGGAAATAAAGCTTGTATTTTGTACATTAGAATGTACCCTCTGGTTGTGTTAAATGCAAATAATAATGCTATTACGTAGATATTCACAAATAATTGACACTTAATTATTAAAATTGTCACATTTATATTAGAATTAGAGGAATATAATAAGTGGTTAATAATTTGACTTCACTGTGCTATTTCCATCCACATTTTCGAGTCGGGCTTGGATTGGAATTTGTTTGATAAATTGCTGATTGGGCCTAGATTCTTTTTTTAGAAGATCATCATAAAATTTACAGATCTTTTGCGGATAACAATAAAAGATTTTTTGAAACCTTGATCCTGGATACCTATAATTTGAAGTATTATGTATATAAATAAGACGCGTTATTTGTATTTATATGATAAAGGAAAAAAGCCAATTTAAATATAAATCAAGTAAAGAATATGTGCAATTAGGAAAATTGGAAGTGGAATTACAAACACATATATATATATATATATATATATATATATATATATATATATATATATATATATATATATGATAATTAATGCGACTCATACCAATCATTCACATTAAATAACATTGGATGTGTCATCCCTCATCCGTGACACTTGCGATAATGGATGTGAAACCTAGCAAACACTAATAATGGAAACGTAATACTTGGGCGGGCGGAATCGATGAGCGAAATGTGTCATGACATGTGAGCTTGATGTGATCGTTCTAAAGGGAGAATCTTGCTGCTTACTTGCTATATCCCCACGTCCTTGCACGGCTCGGCTAGTTCTTTGAGCCCTCCTTATCCCTTCCCCTATCCATATTCCTACTGTCCAAAACAGGTTGTCTTCGTTAGGTTCGGTAGAAGAAATCTAAGAAAAATAGGAAGAGTATCACGCAAGCAACTAATTAGCTCATTTACTCTTCCAATTATAATTATGCTTTATTTATAAAATCATATGGTTTGTTTTTTGGTAATAATAATATGTTCATAAAATAAAATATTTACTTCATTAATAAATTTTTTTAAGAGGGCTCCGTTTTAAATATGTCAACAACATAGATAAGAAAACCCTCATTCCCGCTAAATAAAAATTGGGACATTTCAAGAGAGGATACCAAAGAGATTTTGGCTCGGGAACCTTTGACATAAAAATTCACCTTGATCTGTCGACCGGTCAAAATCGGACCACTCTATGACAACAATCAACAGTAGATCAATTGGTGGCAAGAATAATCCATTATCCTCATAAATCAACATACAATTATACACAACTTGTTAAAATAGTATCATTCTTCCTATTGGCGTGGCTATTGACAGAGTATCATGCAATGGAATACATATAATATCATGAGATGCAACAAATTCATGAGATATGAATGAGTGGATGCTCATGTATAAAATAATACGCATGTAGGATAATCGGATAGCGTGAAAATACCTGCATTAATACCACCAGGAACTTCATTTGCATGATTCTCTGTCATGGCGTACACTCTAGCATGAGGAGACACTGAAAAGCCTGGCCCCTAGGTCCTTGATATTGATGGAAATTCGACTGTTGAAATTGAAATGATGTTTACTGGGGCCACCACGAAATCGTGGTTGGTGTTGAAGGAACCATACATCGTTTGGGACAATCTCGTGCAAAATGGCTCGTCTATCCATAAGTTAAACATGTACTTAGTGCCTTACGACATTTTTGGACTGGATATCTCCCACCACAAAACTATAGTCATGACCACCGTAGAAACTTCATTGTCACAAACCACTAGATCCAGAAGATGATGAAGTGGAATCCCTATTTTCTTGAACTTTTTAAATTGGGGGTGCGAGTATGCTGCTGCATAGGTACTAGGGGCAAAGGAAGAAATTGTGGACCTCCCCGTCTCAGTTCTGCTTCCACATTCTTCACTCGCTCCACTCACAAGAGTACGCTTATTGGGATTAATGTGGATAACGAAGTTCTGGTTGATATGTGTATGACGCTACACTGCAAGGTTGGTGCAACTCCATTTAAATATTTAGGGTTGCCAATTGGGGACAACCCTAGAAGGTGTGCTATGTGGCAACCTTTGTTGGAGACGGTTAAGCGCAGATTGAGTGGTTGGGGTCATAAACAAGTGTCTTTTGGTGGCAGAATCACATTGCTCAACTCGGTTCTTGCTTCATTGCCGATCTATTACCTATCCTTTTTCCGAGCCCCAAAGTCTATCTTGAAATCCTTAACCAATATACAAAAAAAATTCCTTTGGGGGGCCGAGGAGGGGGGGAATAAAATAGCTTGGGTTAAGTGGGCTAAAGTGTGTGATCCAAGAGAAATTGGGGGTTTGTCGGTCAGAGATCTCAATTTCTTTAATTTGGCATTACTGGGTAAATGGGGTTGGGGCTTATCTACAAATCAAAACGGGCTTTGGGGTAAGGTCTTGAAAGCTCGTTATGGGAATGGGACTGCAGATTGGTTTGTGCGTTTGGGGGGAGAGAGAGTTAGGGGGAAGGGTTCTATGTGGTGGAGAGACATGAAGAAATACATTCTGGGGGATCATAACAATGGTTTTTGGTCGGGTATGGATAGAAAAGTGGGTAATGGCTGCAATACAAGATTTTGGTTGGATGTGTGGGTGGAGGGAGAGAAGCTATCTGAGAAGTTTAGTAGATTGTTTTCAATAGATAGGGTGGGGAGTTGTTTGATATCTGAGAGGGGTGAATGGGTCAATGATTCGTGGGTGTGGATTTGGGATTGGAGGAGGGAATTATTCGAGTGGGAGAAGTGTTTACTTAATGATCTTATTGTCTTCATTGACAGGTACCACAGAGACCCTAATTTGGAGGACTCTTGGAGATGGAAACTAGACACCACTGGCTCATACACCACAAAATCATCTTACAAATCTCTAAAAAATAGGAGGGTGGATGAATTATCTTCTGAGGACAAAGCTTTAAGGCTAGTTTGGAATCCGATGATACCAAAGAAAGTCTCCGGTTTTGCTTGGAAACTCCTTCAAAACAGAGTCCCAACGAAGTTTAATCTATTGAGAAGAGGTATTACCTTGCTACATGATTCTTTGCTATGTGTCTTATGTGGGGAGGCTGGGGAAGATAGTAAGCATTTGTTCTTTGATTGTAAGTTTGCTGTTGGGGTTTGGAAAGAGTGTTATAGATGGTTTAACTTTGAATCGGTGATGCATGTTGAGCCGATCACAAACTTTTGGATGCATTTGGGATTTTTGAATGGCAATTTGGGAAAGGGGGAATGGTTAACCATTTGGGAATGTGTTATATGGAGTATTTGGTTAGCTCGTAACAAGTTATTGTTCCGAAATGAGGTCGTATCTATATCAACAACAGTTGAACTGGTGAAAATAAGATCTTGGCATTGGATTTCGGCGAAAAAATTAGGAATTCATCCTTATTCCGTATTTGATTGGTTTAGTCATCCGGCTTGTTGTTTGAGATTGAATTATGCCTTGTAAAATTTGGTCTATATTGGTGTCTTATTTTTTCTGGTTTCCAAGTTTTTGGGGTGTTTAATAATCAGAGAGGGGAGTCGGCTCTCTTCTTGGATTTGCTTTAGAGGTGTGTTCAATAGATGGCATGGATGGCAGGGTTCCAGTATTATCTGGCCACACGTACACGGACAGATTCAATGCTGGAAAGGATACTATCTTCAGGTGAAATATTGAAGTTCAGCAGTGGAGCTCTTTGTATGGAGTCCTGCTTGGTTTCGGTTTCGCACTTTCTGACCATCATCTTGAGGCGGGATTAGCTGTTGGCTTAGTTCACCAAACTGGCCCACCTTCCAGCCAGGCTCCATCTCTCTATGTATTATCCTCAGCAAGGAGGTCGCCTTCAATTGTGAAGTCTGGTTCTGCAATCTCTCCATCGTTTGCTGTGGGTGGGTCCTTGGCTTATCTCTCTTTCTCCCATTTACACGTGTGAAGCTTAATAACTCATATTCAGCAATTGGTTTTCTATATAATGTGCGATGTCCCTTTCATAAAAGATAAAGTTTGTCACGAGTTGCATTTTTAGTCCATGGAGGTCTTCGTTTCTGTTTAATTCCATCAAGTGAATGGTGCAACCAGCGGACTTTTGATTCTGGAGGTGGAGGTGGAGTTCTGATCGGTTTTGTCTATTGGTAGGAGGATGTTCTTTATTGGGTTCGGGATTTTTGGTCAGCTTTGGTATGTTGTTGCTTTTGTTTACTTTTGCTAGTGTGATTTTCGGCTTTCTTTTCTTTCTTTTTATTTTAGTTTTGTAATCCTTGAATTTTGGTTTTGAGTACACCTAGTACTCTTTTAAGTAATTTTGTCCTACGAAAAAAAAAAAAAAATCAATCTCATCAGCTTCCCATCAAAATTTTGACCTATCCTTCAGTTGGTATATGGCAAGTTGTAATTTCAGAGATTCAGAATATTCCACAAGTTTGAAAAGATGTTCCATATCTTTTAACGAGGATTCTACTCGTTCAGAACCCTAAGTGCCATGAAACTTGTGAAGACTCGAATCCCGCCAAAGTTGAGGCAAAAGCTTCTTTTATGGAAAGTGCACCAATTAGGTCAAATATTCTATCAAATGGAAGATGACCATTAATTATGGAAACAAGATCATGGGTTGCACCTCACAACAACCTTAATTATGGAAACGAGATTATTGACTTGCATCTCACATCATCATTGATACCCTATATCTTACCAACATACCACCATGTCATGGACATCATCTTATTTTCGAAAGGTTACCCTCTCATTCAGCGAGATTTTTGAAAATTTGCACACACTTACACACACTAAATTTTCGAAAAAAATCTCAAGGAAGAGAGGAGGAAGTTCCCAACCCGGAATCCGTTAAAGCTTCAAATTAGTGATTGTAAGTGAGTTTTTGCTATAATATTGTTCTTTCGTTTTGAAGGATTATAAATATGATTTTAAATTGCAATCGATATGTGGTGTATTTTAAAACTAAGATGTTCTGAGAATACATTTTGATCACCGAGAAATAAGGGCTATAATGAGCAAAGTGCTACGTGTGACGGGAGCCACCTTTTGAATCAAATGGGCAAAGTGCTACATAATGGGGGACACCTCTTGAACCTGCGGCGCGAATTGCCATGTGCATGGGAGCCACCTCTTGAACATACGGAGCAAAGTTCTACATGCATGGGAGCCACCTCTTGAACATGCGGAGCAAAATACTACATATACGGGAGCCACCACTTGAATCTATGAAAGTCCCTCTAGATTTTCGATGTGCTGATCCATGCTTGATTGATATGAGTTATGATTCTGATATGACGTGTTATGTTATGGCTCTGATGGAGCAAATCTAGTTCTGGCTCCAATGAAAGCAATTATGTTACGTTCTGTTTCAGTATCAGTATCAGTTTCTGCTATGATTTATGATGTTTTGAAAAGTATTATGCATATGAATATATTGTTATCACATTCGATTGACCCACACTTGCTGAGTGTTTCTTCAAACAATCACCTCTTACCTCCATTCCCTAGATAAAAGTAAGACAAATATCAAAAAATATAAACAAGACTAGTTTTGGGGATGATGATTTTGTAGCTGCTATTGTTCAAAATTCCGCTGCCGTGATTTGAGATTATTATAAGCTTCCGCTGACGAATTTGATTTTTGGAACAATTAGGTAATTTTATCGATAAAATTTCGAATTGTAAAGACAATAATTCTGTTTTATGGAATAATAGACTGGTTTTTTATAGAAATTTGTATTACAAGACTTGTTGATTTTGAAATGCATTTGGAATCAACGCCTTATCACATTCTCGATTTCGGGGAGTGACAAAATTTAGGTGGACGTAGATCCTAAAATCGAGCCATAACTAAATCCATAGACATCTCTCCAAACTATCCAGCCATACGACCAACCTACTATTATCAACAATTTCAATAACTGGTGCCTTGCCCTTACTACAACATCTTGCTCATATAAAAATATACAGGAGGAAAAGTGCCAACATGATAATACATATCAAACCATGTAAGTAACACATAAGGTCACATTCTAATTTACAAAAGCCCAAACAATCAATAGCAATTAATTTAAGATAAATCAAGAACAAACACATATATTCATTTGTGCTTTTTCAAGTGTCAATAACACTAGAGCATTCGTAGTTACAATCTGATATCATACTATAAAAGTACAACTTAATCTTGTGTTAATGATTGTGTATTTAATGTTCATACAATGATTATTTCACTGTAACCAACAAAAGATTAATTAAAATTTTCCAATATGTAGCATAGCCCTAAAAATTCAGCATGATCTCGTGGCATGAGGAATATACCTCCTGCTTTACGTATATCAATATCTGCATTATAACATACTTAATATATATATATATATATATATATATATATATATATATATATATATATATATATATATATATATATCCAATTCACATACATTCACACACAAACCATATATAAAATCGCTCGGTATAAAAGCATGCCCACACATAATTGAAACAAATACATTATCGACACACAAAGACAACAAAAACTCCCCATAAGAGAGCAGATGCTCAGTATGAAACGACATATATGTGTAAATGATATATATAATGTAATGACACTTGCTTTACGTATATCAATATATGCAATTCTCGGTATCATATCGTTCACCCATCGACTAAGTATATTTGAGCCAATAAATGAAAGTTCAAACAGATCATAATAAGATCATAATAGTTCGAGCATGTCAAGTCTGTAGAGTATCCAGATGATGACATCAGCAAAACGCCATCAACCCCGCGTCCTTACTTCGGAATCATATCGGGATATACATAAGATGACGTCAACAAGGGGCCACCAATCATAATCTCAATGAATAAGGGATAATTTTATAATATAAAATGCTATACAAACGGGGACAATGGATTCCATTCCTCAAAAAACCAAAAAAGTACAGTTTTTTTGTCTTCTAGAAATGTGTTTAAAATTCGATTCCAATTTGGGTCTGACTAGTAGAAAATTAAGACCCCTTTATTCCGTGTCAAAGTTGCTAACTTCTGAAAATCTGAAGACAACAAATTATCTCAAGACGCTTGAGCTCCACGTTGTTTCTTTTCTTCCATGTTTGATCTTCCGTGATGGGTTTGAGCACGTTGTTTGATTGTAATTTGATTATATGTCAAAATCAAACACATTATGTACCGATTATAAGGAGCGTAATAATTGGTATAAAAATATTGAATCTAAAGGGATTAACGAGAACACTCTTGCCAAAAGAAATTCTTGAAGATAACTGACGTATGTGTGCGATCCGACTTGATTTTTTTATGGTCATGTAGCCTACCTCAATCCTTTTGGGGTTAAAGATTTAGTCGTTATTATTTTGAAGGGCATAATAATTGCCTATTTTATTATTAAAATAAATTGTATATTATTTTTTTCTCGACTATGTTCATGGTTCAACCTTTGTTAACGACAATTAAAAACATTTACCATCTTTGTCAGGGAGGAAGATGCTAGACAGAAGAAAGGTCAAGCACCCAAGAATGCGTTTGAAACTTGGTATGCGCTTACCACCTCAATGAAAGAGTTCAACGTGGATCATCATTATATTTTACATTTTATTTTTTATAAGGGTTTTTAGCAAACGCAATTGTTTTTTGCCAAATAGACAGTTAATATTTAGGTGGTTTGATAATAGACCCCTATAATTTACAAAATATATATTTTACATCCTGTGTTTTGAAAATATGAAGTTTAGGTGCAAAACATCCCTCCATATAATAGAGCAGTGTTCTATGATTCGCAAACCACGTTCGGTAAAATATTTATTTTGAAAACCAAATAGATAACAATCTATTTTCAAACCATATGGGTGTAAGCAATCTATTTACAAACTATAGGGAGTAAAATATCTATTAGTGATATTTTTAGGGAAAATTGCCACTTAATCTTTATATATATTTTTATAGCACTTCATATTGCAAAAATATTTAATTTTTCAAGTCTCCCCCTACTAACCACTATAAATAGAGCAAGATTTCGTGCATCCAACACATAATAACCGTTGCACAACTTCGAACCATTCACAGATCAGCCATGGAAACAATCTGGCTATACGCAATCCTCTTTATCTCCCTTGTTTTTCTCTTTTTCAATAGAGAAAAACGAAAACTTCCACCTAGTCCCGTGCGTGCACTTCCTGTAATCGGGCACCTCCACCTCCTCAAGCCACCTATGCACCGTACCCTTCAAAAGCTCTCGGAAAAAGCAGGCCCCATCTTCTCCCTCCGTTTCGCAAGCCGCCTAGTGGTGGTTGTATCGTCTCATGTCGTCGTAGAGGAATGCTTCACCAAGAACGATGTTGTTTTGGCCAACAGACCTCGTACCTTAATAGGCAAATACATCGGCTACAACTACACAGTTCTAACAGGTTGTTGATTAAATTTCTTTTTAAAGTCTGTTAACTTAGTCATAGAAGTTAGTGGTCAGTGAGTTAGTGTCTAATTGTGTAAGTGTCCTTGTCGGCAGTTTGTTTATTTATGAAGTATGTAGAAAATTTAAGTCCTCTGCTTTCTCTATACTCTCTGTTTCGTGTTGTTGTTGTGCAATCAGATTTCATAGTTTAACTATCACAGGTACCCCCTATGGCGAGCATTGGCGGAATCTGAAACGTTTATCAACAGTAGAAATATTCTCCTCAGCTCGACTCAACGTGTTTCAGGCCGTAAGACACGATGAGATCAAACTTATGTTGCAGAAGTTATATAGAAACTCGAAGCGTGAGTATGCACGAGTTGAACTCAGGCCCATTTTGTCTGATCTGACCATGAATATTATCGTGAGAATGGTGGCGGGGAAACGGCTTTTCGGAGAAGGCGAGGACAGTGAGGAGGCAAGACAGTTTCGAGATCTCATAAAAGAGATTTTCACATATGGTGGTATATCATCTCCAGCTGATTTTTTTCCTTTGTTGAGATGGATCGATTACCAGGATTTTCAAAAGAACTTGGCAAGGGTAAGTGGTAAAATGGATGCAAAGTTGCAAGGTTTGATTGATGAGCAACGACTTAATAGGGGAACCAATACCATGATAGATCATTTGCTTAGTTTACAAGAGTCTCAGCCCGAGTACTACACTGATTCAATCATTAAAGGGATTATAATGGTGAGTTTACTTTCTTCCGTTACCTTCGGTATTCTTGTTGAGATATCAAGTGGAGCAAATTTTTTGCAAGAATTATTATTGACATGGAGAAGCTGCAGACAAATGAATGATAGCAAAACTAAAACATGTGACCTTATAATTCATACGGTTTAGATTGTGTTTGCATTTGCTTATTTAAAGCACTTTTATGTCATGTTACAAAAAGTTGTTTTAGACAAACGTATTGAGTGTTTGCTATTAAAATATAAAATCAGCGTAATGAATTTTAAATAATTACAAAAGTTAAAACATTAAGCATGTCATAACTTGGTTATCTACTTATGCTTTTATCAATTTTATTTTAGAAAAACAATAGCACAAACAAGAAAATCAAACATTAAAAAATCTAATTTCTTAGTCTTAAAGAAGATAAACATGTATTAGAAACATTTTCAAACACCACACTGGTCTCTTCTAATTTCATTATGGTAATTTAATTAGTTAAATTTCATTCTTAGACAATAACTTTCTTAGTTTGTAAATTTGATCATTTTTCTTGTCGGGGTGATGATGCACACCTGACATATCAGTAATACAACATATAAAAAGGACAAATTGCAAAACATCTATAATTTATTTTATATGGGGAGGGGTATGTAAATATTTTTTTGTCATTTTCTAGATTCTAACTCTGAGTTATTTTAAAGGGGATATGACTATGTATCATCTGGCTAAGACAGCTCATCATCTTACTGATATTACGTGAATTCCAAATGGCAGGTCATGCTACTTGCCGGGACGGACACATCATCGGTGACCATAGAATGGGCCATGTCCTCTTTGCTCAACCATCCGGAGAAGTTACAAAAGGCTAGAGCCGAGTTGGACAGTGTGGTGGGCTATGATCGCCTGGTCAACGAATCAGACTTATCAAAGCTTCCATACCTTCACAACATTATCTCCGAAACCTTGAGGTTATTCCCCGCAACACCACTCTTAGTACCACATGAATCATCGGAAGATTGCAAGATTGGGGGATACGACGTGCCGAAAGGAACCATCTTGCTCGTAAATGCGTGGGCCATTCACCGGGATCCCAAGATTTGGGATGATCCCATAAGCTTCAAGCCTGAAAGATTTGAAAACGGAGAAGTTGGAACACCGAAGTTAATACCTTTTGGGATGGGGAGGAGATCGTGTCCTGGAAGTGGTCTCGCGCAACGGGTGATGGGTTTGGCCGTAGGATCGCTGATGCAGTGTTTTGAGTGGCAAAGGATCGATGAGGAACTGGTGGATTTGAGTGAAGGGAAGGGGATTTCCATGCCCAAAGCTATACCACTAGAGGCCAGATGCAAGGCAGGCGACGTACTTCACAAAGTTTTCCCGACAATAGCTTGAAATTTCGGATGGAATTAATCGGGTTATTGTCAACGAAATCTACGCGGTTTTCTGAATAGAAAGATTATAGATATATGATTTGGAATAGACAGTATGCTCAATAATTTTCAAAATATGCAGTTTAATCCTTATAATTTGCAATTATGTAATTTATTATATGTAGTTGATGAAAATAAATTGTTTACTCCTGTATTTTTGAACATATCCACATTATCTTTTATATGTATGTTATATTTGTAAATCACATGATGTAAATGTCTATTTTAAAATCATAAAAGATAAAATATCTATTTACAAATCACACTAAATATCACAAGCGTGTAAAATACCTGTTAAGAATATCACATAGGATGCGGTAGGTGGTAAATGTCTACTACTGATGGGGTAATTGACATGTGTGTGTAAATTTGGATAGACGGTTGATATTTACACTATAAAAATATAATATTATTTTATTTTGTTTCTGTCTTTTAATGAATAAATTCCGTTTTCAAGCACAAATTAGTTGTTTTCGAAATTTATGTAACTTATTTATTTCGTTCATCCTTTTACAACAAATTAATGTCTAGCAAATCAATATCGACTAAATTAATTATTATTTGAATTTTTTTAAAAATACTATACAACAATATGCTATTTTCACTAATTTTTTGGTTAATCGGAATTTACTTTATGAATACATAAATAAAGTGGAGTTGATTAATAAAAAATGGATTGTATATAATATTGGTCTAATAAGTCATTTTTTTTATTATTAGAACTAATAATACATTTAACCAATCTTCAGACATAATTGTTCATAAATAATTTTTTATAATCTTAGTTTTGAAATACTTCTTTCTGGAGATGCAATCGTGTATAGTAAGTAATATTTTATATGATATACTATAATTGGAAACACAACCAACTTCTTTTATTAGATTCAGTATTTCAATTGAGCATTTCATTTCTAACTTTGCAACTTCTTTTAAAACTTTTAATTCTTAACATAAATGTAAACCATTAACATGGAATGCATTTCATGCTTAAGAACATAAATATAAACCATCTCAAGCTTATAAGACCAAGGCTTGAGAAAAAACTCGATAGAAAGATCATGCAAGTAGAGGAAATCTTATATTGTGTATATTATTATACACTCTTGTTTTGTTATCATTTCCTTTCTTTCATGAGCCACTATGTATGCCATGCTACAAGCTAATCAAGACCTGCCTGATTTATATTTGTAACTGGCTAATAAAGTGTAAGAGACAAATCCTAATCATGTGATTAATGATCACATAATGATAATTTTAGCGTAAACAACGAAAGATTTGTTTAACATTTATTAACATGTGGCCCTAAATTTTTTGGTGTTATCTCATTGCATGAGAAATATACCACCAACAGTCATTTACTGAATACATACACAAATGAAATAAACTAACATATAACTATATTGGACTGACTTCAAATAATATATATAAACTCCTCACACCACAATGACGCACCACTGGTACATATATTACTAGGATAAACAGGAATAAGACATCAAGTGTAGCTCCCACCGGGCGTGCCCTCTCTGGGGTCCTGGTCACCTTTACTACATGTCATTGTTTACACAAAAAACAACAGCCCACATGCGAGTGAACAAAATCCGAATATGGAACGATAAAAAGAATTATATGTATTTATAAAATGATATATGAAATGCAATGCAATGTAATGCATGTCATGTCATATCATGTCGGTATAGTATACCCATCCATTGAGTATATCTGAATCAATAAACAAATTGGTATCAAATCATAGCTCGAGCATCTCAGCATCAGTCAAGAACAGTGACTACTCAGATAGGTACTTAAATCACAGTCTCCTGTCTTGACATATCATAGGGGTCGCGAATGGCTATGTCTTATAGGCCACGTAATGCTAGACATAGTATCGTGTTCTAACCCCTGAATCAACATAGGAGCCGCGAATGGCTATGTCGTTTCAGGCCACTTAATGCCAGACATAATATCGTGTTCTAACTCCTGAATCTATCTCAAATCAATAATATCGGAATAGTCAAGGATCATAGCTCAACGTACATGTTATGTATCGATGTACGTATAAAACTGATAACAAAACATTTAATTTACTTTCATATACCGATAGCTCAATCTAAATGGCATGAATGCTACACAATTAAAATAAAATCACATAGACATGTAATCCCCGTAATTGACAGAATTCATCAAATTATATATAAAATGATACAGATACATGTCGTATGTTACCCGATCGCAACATATCTTAATTCTTCGGATTCAAAGTAGTCGTTCGATCAAGCGAGATAGGATTCTAATATACACAATCCAAATATATGTGTAAATCTTTATTCGTACTTGGATTACCACTTAAAACTAATATAGGAGGAATCGGACCATTCCTTTTAGCATTGTTATTAATATAAAAACTAAGTGATTCATTAATTCTCAAAATAAGACCATATTAGTCTTATCATAATTTGTCCCTGCCTATTTACATCCATCTAGCATTAGCATAAAATAATCATTAATTTACCAACTATATATATCTATTTCTTATTTCCAACTGAAAAAGACGAACTGGTGCAGATTAGGGATTTTAAAATGGGTAAAAGGCGTTCAACCTCTTAACATTCACTATATGTAGCATTTTAACCTTTAACCTTTTAAAATGTGCACTTAACCCCTGAACAATTGTATGTAGTGTGTTTAACCCCTGAACAATATTCGAGAATAATTTTTCTGAATATTTTAGCTACAGATTCTCTCACGTGCATCCCACAATGGTCGAGGATATATAATTATAAAATAAAAATTATATACAGGGGCGAAGGGGAGCGGAGGATTGTAAAATAAAGGATAAATGGATATGTGTCATTCTCTCGGGTCTTGTTTGCTAAGTGTCACTAGGCCCTTTCACTTCCAAAATAGCTCAAAAAAAATTAATGAAGGACAAAAGATACGTGCAGTACACTTTCGATCAAATCAAAATAGTTTTACTTTTTTAATTTAATTTTTTTTATGAAAATGACACTCAAATTTCAAAATTACACAAATATCCTCAAACTTGTATATTTCATCATTTTCATATTTAATAACTTATTTTTTTAAAATATATTTCAGAAGTTTATTCGACTATTTCCAAAAATATATAGGGTTATGATCCAACTGTAAATGAAATAATGAATGTCAATTCATTCTCATTAATTATATGTTATTCACATTAACTCAATTCTAATTAATCAACACATTAATGTCAAGATTATACGTAATTAACGTTAATCAAATTCTGGGGTCATAGTATACGCAAGTGAGCTTATACTTGTGTTAGTTTGCAACTTGAGCTATTGTGCGGATTCTATTGACTGGATCTATTATGTGTAGATAACACTTGTTTATTATCACACAAACGTTCACTGCTTTATCAAATATGAAATGTTTAAGGATTGAATTTGTTCCATTGTTAGCTTTTCTTTATTGTGCATATTTAAACTTGTTGAGTCACCAATGTGAAAAACAATGTTTTGTTCATTGCGAAACTATACAAACACCAAGAACAACAATTGAGTATTTAATCCCAATGAATTGGGGTAGGCTACATGAACAACAGAGAAAAATAAATCGGGTCGGACACATGTCTTCTCCAAACTCTTCTATCGGCTAACATATCTTCTATAATCCCCTTGCACTCCAAATCTTTGTGTATAGCTTCGAGCCATGTATTCTTCGGTCGTCTTCTCGCTCTCGTGAACTGGCCAAAATTCATGGACTCCAGTCAACGCATATGTGCACTGCTGGGCCTATATCGAACATGACCAAACAAAAGTAAGCGGCTTTCTAGCATCTTCTCATCTATACAAGTTACACCTACTTCAGCTCGAATATCTTCGTTCCTTATTTTATACCTTCTGGTCTTACACACGAAGCATACACATCTGTTACACTCATCTTTTGGATGTGATTCCTCTTGGGTGCCCAGCATTCCGTCACATGCAACATTGAGGGTCTAACGGCGGTTCTATAAAACTTTCCCTTCAAGTTCAGAGGGCTATTACGATCGCATATAACTCCGGTGGCGTTTCTCCATTTCAACCAGCCAGTCTGAATCCTGTGGTTAACGTCACTGTCAATCTGTCCATCCTTTTGGATAACTGAACCTAGGTATCGAAACTTGCTGCTCATCGATACCTCTTGACCATCAAGTGCTACAACATTGGACTCCCGAAAGGAACAACCACTAAATCTGCACTCCATATATTTCGTTTTAGACCTACTTAATCTAAAGCCCTTTGATTCTAACGTCTCTCTCCATAACTCCAATTTGGCATTTACCCCTGCCATTGTCTCGTCGATTAACACAACATCGTCGGCAAAAATATGTTTCAAGATATTCAGTCTGTATGTCTTTTGTAATCTCATACATCACTAGGACGAACAAAAAATTACTCAAAGCAAACCATTGATACCATCCAATAGTGATCAAAGCGATTTGAGCAACAAAATTGATGAACACGCGATCTATAGGGAAATGACGAAGCTTGAAAAATAAAAATCCAACAGCTTGTGCTCGATAGCGGGACAAGGTCGATCAATCGCCCAAGAGTCCGAGAAAATATGGAAACCGATTTCTTTCCCACTTTAAGTAAATTTTGACCTACTTCCAACCACCAACTCGCATATGTTGAGACTTAGATCCATTATTTAGAGCATAACTAGTTTTAGACTTAGTTGCTAATTTTTCTTGCAATAGTTGAAGACGATTTCAAGGATGTTGAAGCATGACGATCGAATTGATGCATCAAAATCGTGTCTATCACTAGTATTTCTTAACTTTGTTTTTATTTATACATTCTAGAACTATGTTTGTTATTTTAATTCGATTGTGAGTAGCTAAACACTTTGATTTTGGTTGAGAAAGACAATACCTTTGGATTTATAATTCTTGTGTGATTCATGCTTTTATTTATTGATTTTTATTGAGTGTCAATTGTTTTCCTGATTTATTGTTTTAAGTGCTTGTTTAATTGTTAGATTGAAAACCTAATATTTTTGCATGCAATCCATCGCTAATTAAGAAGCAACTAAGATTGAGATTTTCTGTTGTTGAACTTATTAAATTCTTAGGGAAAACAATCGAGTAGATTAAACATAAACCGCTGGTGTTTATATTGTTTAGATTATCATTATCACTAATTTTGAAAACTATAATTAAATTAATCGTAACCGCTAGCGTGGTTTCTGTTTAACTAAGAATAAGGTGAGATATAAATTGAATTTCACTCATGAATAATTAAATGAAATTTGACTCTTTTGAGAATCGATGATCGAGTAAATAATATACACATGTATAGTTGACCGAAAACCAAGTTATTTTTTAATCTTGATAACTTAATAATTTGCTTTTAAATTTTATTAGTTATAATCCAATTCACAAAACCATATGTCTATTTTATTATTTTGTTTTTGTACCGTTAACACAAGAAATACAACTGCTTGTGGGATAGATCCCTACTCATACTACTACATTTTTAAGCCATCCCGAGATTGAGGGGGTTAATTTGAGTGAACTAGCGCACACCACTACCTCTAGGGGCACTATCGTGTGAGGTAGCTATCATTGGATTATAATATTCTAATTCAAGATCGACATATTCCTAAAGCCATCATCAACCAAACTGGGTTGGACGAATGTTAGGATTACTGACATTGATAGATTTTATTAATTCTGAGATTCATTAGACTTGTTTGGTGATTCATTAGACTTGTTTGGTAAAAGATATAGCTTCTTGATGACTATTTTAATTTTTGAGTTTCTTCTAAAGTTTCAAGTTCTTTTTTTTCTTTTTCTTAAAGTACAATAGGTTGGGAGCATGAGATTGAAGTCCCGAATTTGAGACTTCAAGCTCCCTATAAAATTTGGTGTCATTTGTGTGAATGGGTCGTGGCTCGGGGATACAATGGTGACGTAGTTTTGGAATCCGGCAAGACATGTATAATTTATTGTAAAACACAAACTTCATTTATGTTGCAGTCGGTATCAAGATTAGAGATTAAATATGAACAGTGTTTTGACAATTTTATCAATCTTCTTGATTTAAGGTCCGATACCGACTTCATACTACGACCTAACAAAAGAAAACGTATAATAAATTTGGTCCATAGGGGACTGTACTTGGTGAATTTTTATTATGTGGAGTGGTAGATTTAGATTACGTCGAAAAAATTAAGGAAAAAAAATGAGGGCAGACGGCAAGAATTATTCAAACAAAGAAAATTTCTAATTATACGTACCCAATTTGGAATTTTGATATTAAAATTTTGACCGGTAATTAAGCAGTTGAATATCAGTTTAGTCAAATAATGTAATATTAGTTATAATAGGAAAATTCGAAACTAGTACCGCCAAATCCAACGACACCGATTCATTTAGGGTTGGGATCAAGGGTTCACATGTTAAGACGTGGACCCAATGACCCCAAATGTAATTGGGGCTTCCCCTTGTGATAATGGCAACCACGAAATCTGAGAAGAATTTTCTAAAGTTTTACTAGAATTCTAAAAAAGAGAGAAGAGGAGATTAAGAAAGTTTGTCGAGTGGACCAAACAAAAAGTGGAAATGTAATTATTTAGGTCACTGATGCAAAATTAAATTTGAGTTTGTATCTCTTTGGAATAAAATGAGTAAGGAAATGTATCATACATCATCTCGTTGAAGAAGATGCATTCATCTACCATCTAAGGTGATGTGATTCGATATTTTGGCTATAAGGTAAAATAACGTGGTAATGCAAAATAACGATAAACACACCAAGATTTTTTACGTGGAAAACCCTCAAATTGAGAGAAAAACCACGGGACCTAGTCCAGTATAAAACTTCACTATAAATATTGATGATTTACAAGATTTCCTAGATTCACAAAATAATCGCTCAATGATTTACACAAATCTTTTTGAGAAACAACAACAGAGACCGAACAGATATGAGTTTTGCTCTCTTCGGAGTCTTTTTGCCTAAAGAAAATCCAACCCCTTTTTTGAGGTTATCTAAGGGTATTTATAGGACTGCCCTCAGTAACTAACTCGCAGAAAACCAGCAACATGATGTCCTTTGATCGTGGCTTGATGGAAGCCAAGCGTGTCCGAGAAATCCGCCACATTAATGCACGTTTAATCCCCGCCGGTTAATTAGTTTTAATTATGACCGAGTATTTCGCTATGCTTTGACCAAAATCCCGAAGAGGGTAAAGGATGCTCGATAATATGCTGGTCAGTATCCTGTGTTCGGTAAACCTCTCTTCGGTCTAACTTCTACTCGGCGCTTTTAGGGTTCGTATCTTCATAAATGGATTTTACCCGAGGAAATCAATATGTCATATGACATCACCTCACCCCCCCCCCCCCCCCCAAAGTAAAGCAAGATGAGAGTAGCGAAATCTTGGTTTATTGTCTTCGGGTGAAATCCTGACATGCTCGGGGTATTTTAACCGCCTAATTTTCCCGCCTAAACATTTCAAAACTCTGGCGGCGTTTCGTTTCCCGAGGTACATCTGTAACCGTTCATGGGATTTATTTTGAACGGTGTCGATTTAACGACTGTTCAAGTGGCCCCCCACTATAAATACTCGCTCATTTCGTTGATTTAACTTACTTTTCTGCAATTCGCTTCCGAGCTAGCATTAGACGTCCGACCAACTTTTCCTTCCTACTTATTTCCTTTCCATTCATCAAGTATGTCTTCTTCTGACGATTATTCGAAAACTATAGATATGTTCGAGGAGGAGGGTATCCTAAGTCCCTCTCCTCGTCATTCTTCTTCATCTGATAGTGAAGAAACTTCCAGCTCGTCGTCAGCCCCTGATGCTCGCAGAGAAGAGCTTCAGGCTGCGACGGAACAGGATCTGATAAAGGCCCGTGTTCCCTGGTTTGAGATATTTGAATCCGGGATTAAATCACAACGGCACATATCCAGTATCCAAACTAAATGGGGGATTTCCGAGGGGACATCTATTATAGTTCCCCCTCCCGGATCTCGTCCCCACCTGCCTCCCGAGGGTTACTTTCCCTTCTACATAGACCAACTCCGAGGGGGACTTCGCTTTCCTATCCCCCCTTTTTTTGTAGATGTTGCTTCCTATTTTGCCATCTCTCTAAGTCAGTTATTCCCCAACAGTTATCGATTGCTGGCAGGGTTTTACATAGTCTTATCCTTTTTTGGCTTTACTCCTACTCCCGAACTCTTCCACTGTTTCTTTCAATTAAATCGAAAGGAGATCGGGCTTTTTTACTTTTCTTCTCGAACAGGGATGGGTTTTCTGAAAAATTACCCATCCTCCATAAAAAATTGGAAAAGATTTTTCTTCTTTGCTCGCCCACTCCAACCCTGGGATTGTCCCATGGAGTGGAAAGAAAACTTACCGAAGGGCAAGTCAATCAAGGGGCTACTTGAGGGAGAAACATATCTGTCAGTTCGTCGTAAGCTTGGCGATCAGTGTTTTAACCTTGGGGAGCTGATTGACGACGGACTGCTGTACTTGTTCCAGCTTAGTCCTAAGGGTGTTTCCCTAAAAATGCCCATCGGTGAGTATTTACCGAGCATCTTGCTTTGTTTGCTTATTTTGTGTTAACATGCTTGAATAATTGCTATGATGTTTCCTTCTTGCAGAAAACAAGATGTTGAAGGCCAAGATTGCTGCCAGCCTGAAGAAAATTGCCGCACCAGAGAAGGCTACCAAACCGACCACTGGGACAAATTCTCCCCCATCTGTTACACATGCTCCCCCCGAAGAGGTGATTGAAGTACCGGAGACGGAAGCCTTAATTCCTCGATCACTGAAGAGGGCGGCCCCCGAGGGCCAAGGTTCTTCCTCTAGACTTCCTCCTGCCAAGAAAACTCCTTCTCCTCGAATCTCCCTTACCTATCGAGCTAGTTCACCTCTTCAAACTCGAGCTGTTTCTCAACCTGCTCCTGGTGGTTCTAGCTCTTCTCGGCCAACCTCCCGATATCATATACCCGATTGGGTTTATCCCCCCAACGTTCCCATTCTGAGAAAACCGGACCCCAAAATTTCTCACTCTATTATTTGCAATTGGGCCAATTCTCCCGACCGCAAATACCTCGGAGGATTGGCCTTCAGCAATTTGATAAATGATTTCTCCATTTCCCTCACTCAGGTAACTTATATTCATTTCTATCCGATGAACTTTTTGCCTTCAGTAAATTGACTTCATTTATTTTCTTGCAGACCAATCTAATGGCCGGCGAGATTATGACTCTCTTCCAATCTATGAGGTCCTCAGATGGGGAGAATCAGAAACATCTCAAGCAGCTAGAAGGTATCGGCAAAGAGATGAAGAAATCCATAAGGCTACTGGAGGAACAATACTCTGCTGCCGTTGCTGCTCGGGATAAGACAGTGGCAGCTCTCGAGGAAGCGCACAAGAAATTAGCCGACTTTGAGGAGGCTAACACCACTTTATCCGGGCAGTTCAGGTCCGTGACTGAAGAGAATAAATCACTCTCAGAGCAACTTTCACAAGAGAAATCATTGCGAGCTGAAGAGGGCAAATCCCTTTCTGAACAGCTTGACCAGGAGAAACTATCTCGGGCTGCTCAGATCGAAGAATCCTGGCTCATCAAGAAAGAAGAATTTATGAAGTCTGAAGAGTATGGTGATATTCTGGGCGAACGCGCTGCCAAGTTTCTTAACTATGGCTTTGAAGCGTCTGTTCGTCAATTTAAAGCCGCTGGCTATCCTCCTGAAGGAGCTTCAACGGACTTTATAAATGTTGATGAGGCCCTGAATACCGTTCCCGATGAATTCCTCCAGCTGTAGATTTAGGGCTATACCCCTTTTGTTTTAATTTGTATCTTTTGACGATGATATTATGACTTTCCTTGTCTTCTTACACTCTTGTGCAAACTAGTCTCTCCACCAAGCAAAAGTTTAAGCAAATAAAGCTTGATTAGAAAATATCCCGAAGTAACAGAGCTCGGGGAAAAGACATCCCGAGCAGATAAATATGGTCGGGCTTTAGAGAGAACATCCTCAGCATAATAACATGATACAACTTAAGTTTAAACATTGACCAAACATCCCAATCCAATGAGTAAACCGAACATTGCTCGCTACCCCGAGCACAATAGCTTAGTCCCATTTTAGGTTCAAATACAGACCAAACTTCTCAATCCTGTATTTAACCCGCCAACAATGGACTATAATAACATAAGCTCGCTACCCCGAGCACAATATCATGGTATTTTTAAGTTTAAACGTTGACCAAACATCCCGATCCAACGAGTAAACGATGGTATTTTCAAGTTTAAACGTTGACCAAACATCCCGATCCAACGAGTAAACGATGGTATTTTCAAGTTTAAACGTTGACCAAATATCCCGATCCAACGAGTAAACCGAACATTGCTCGCTACCCCGAGCACAATAACTTAGTCCCATTTTAGGTTCAAATACAGACCAAACTTCCCGATCCTGTATTTAACCCGCCAACAATGGACTGTAATAACATAAGCTCGCTACCCCGAGCACAATAACTTAGTCCCATTTTAGGTTCAAATACAGACCAAACTTCCCGATCCTGTATTTAACCCGCCAACAATGGACTATAATAACATAAGCTCGCTACCCCGAGCACAATAACTTGGTATTTTTAAGTTTAAACGTTGACCAAACATCCCGATCCAACGAGTAAACGATGGTATTTTCAAGTTTAAACGTTGACCAAACATCCCGATCCAACGAGTAAACCGAACATTGCTCGCTACCCCGAGCACAATAACTTAGTCCCATTTTAGGTTCAAATACAGACCAAACTTCCCGATCCTGTATTTAACCCGCCAACAATGGACTATAATAACATAAGCTCGCTACCCCGAGCACAATATCATGGTATTTTTAAGTTTAAACGTTGACCAAACATCCCGATCCAACGAGTAAACGATGGTATTTTCAAGTTTAAACGTTGACCAAACATCCCGATCCAACGAGTAAACGATGGTGTTTTCAAGTTTAAACGTTGACCAAACATCCCGATCCAACGAGTAAACGATGGTATTTTCAAGTTTAAACGTTGACCAAACATCCCGATCCAACGAGTAAACCGAACATTGCTCGCTACCCCGAGCACAATAACTTAGTCCCATTTTAGGTTCAAATACAGACCAAACTTCCTGATCCTATATTTAACCCGCCAACAATGGACTGTAATAACATAAGCTCGCTACCCCGAGCACAATAACTTAGTCCCATTTTAGGTTCAAATACAGACCAAACTTCCCGATCCTGTATTTAACCCGCCAACAATGGACTATAATAACATAAGCTCGCTACCCCGAGCACAATAACTTGGTATTTTTAAGTTTAAACGTTGACCAAACATCCCGATCCAACGAACGATGGTATTTTCAAGTTTAAACGTTGACCAAACATCCCGATCCAACGAGTAAACCGAACATTGCTCGCTACCCCGAGCACAATAACTTAGTCCCATTTTAGGTTCAAATACAGACCAAACTTCCCGATCCTGTATTTAACCCGCCAACAATGGACTGTAATAACATAAGCTCGCTACCCCGAGCACAATAACTTAGTCCCATTTTAGGTTCAAATACACACCAAACTTCCCGATCCTGTATTTAACCCGCCAACAATGGACTATAATAACATAAGCTCGCTACCCCGAGCACAATAACTTGGTATTTTTAAGTTTAAACGTTGACCAAACATCCCGATCCAACGAGTAAACGATGGTATTATTAAGTTTAAACGTTGACCAAACATCCCGATCCAACGATTAAACGATGGTATTATTAAGTTTAAACGTTGACCAAACATCCCGATCCAACGAGTAAACGATGGTGTTATTAAGTTTAAACGTTGACCAAACATCCCGATCCAACGAGTAAACCGAACATTGCTCAGTAAAAGGAAATTTATTTAATGAAAAAATACATACGAAAACAGCAGTGATAACTGAAAGATTACACGAAATACTTTCTTAAATTATGAATGTTCCAAGGTCTCACCAGTTCCCGACCTTCATGATCTTCCAGCCTGTAGGCTCCTCTTCCAATCACCCCTTTTATTTTATAGGGCCTTCCCACTTGGGTGCTAACTTCTTCACTTCCCCCGCGGGATTGATTCTTCGCAGCACTAGATCTCCCACCTGAAAAGCCCTCGGGCGAACCCTCCGATTGTAAGCATTGGTCACCCTTATTTTATACAATTCCACTTTAGCCAAGGCTTTCTCTCTTAATTCCATAATCCCATCTAACTCCAACTTCCTTTTTTCTTCATTCTGATCGGGATCGTATCTTTGTACCCGAAGAGACTCCACTCCAATTTCTACTGGAATGAGGGCCTCAGATCCATACACTAAGCTGTATGGAGTCTCTCCTGTGGATACCCGAGGAGTCGTTCTATAAGCCCATAAGACCCCGGGTAATTCATTTACCCACTCCCCTCGAGCCCCTTCTAGTCTTGTCTTGATCCATGCAATAAAATCCGATTAATCACTTCCACTTGCCCATTTGCTTGAGGATAGGCGACTGAAGTGAAGACTTGTTTAATTTTCATATCTTTGCACCATTCTTGTATCCTTCCTCCCTGAAACTGTCTTCCATTGTCGGAAATTATTCTTCGAGGTATTCCGAAACGGCATACTATGTTTCTCCATAAAAATCTGATGACTTCTTCCTCAGTTATTTTAGCAAATGGTTCGGCTTCCACCCATTTAGTGAAGTATTCAACGGCTACTAGGAGAAATTTTCTCTGCCCTGTAGCGGGAGGAAATGGTCCAACGATATCCATTCCCCATTGATCAAAGGGATAGGAAATGATGCTACTATTGAGAATTTCCGCAGGTACATGGGATAAATTCGCATGCCTTTGGCAATTAATGCATTTCTTCACAACTTCCTCAGCGTCTTCCCTCATCGTCGGCCAATAATACCCAGCTCGGATAGATTTCTGATACAACATGTTAGCCCCTACATGATTTCCGCAACATCCTTCATGAATCTCCCTTAATAAATGCTCCCCTTCTTGCCTCGAGGCACATTGTAAAAAAGGACTTGAGAATCCTTTCTTGAACAACTTGCCTTCTATCAACACAAATCGGTTCCCCATTCTTTTAACTTTAGCGGCTTCCTTTGAGTCAGGAGGCATAACCTTTGTCTTCAAAAATTTAATAAGATGCTCTCGCCAATCGGATATAATACATGGCTCCACACTCATGATGCTATTGATGGATATATGAGAGATCAAAAGCTCTTGCACGAGCACATTCCTGTTCTTCCATTCGTGTACCGAACTAGCTAATTTTGCTAATTCATCGGCACGAGTATTCTCTTCCCTTGGTATTTGCGTTAATTCCACCTCTTGAAATTGAGCTATCATTGCTCGCACCTTTTCCACATACTTTCTAAGCTTCTCTTCTTTCACCTTATATACCCCCTTCACTTGATGGACAACCAACATCGAATCCATAAAAGCTTTTATCCTCCTGGCTCCAGCGTCCAATGCTATTTGGAGGCCTGAAATGATAGCTTCAAATTCAGCTTCATTGTTTGAGGAAAGAAATCCAAACTGGACGGCAACCCTGATTTCTTCCCCTTCAGGACTAATAAGTATGACACCTGCTCCACTTCCCAATCGGGTAGATGATCCATCTACAAACAAACTCCATTCTTTTTCCTCCGGAGTATGAGTGACTTCCACCAGAAAATCTGACAGAGCTTGAGCTTTGATTGTAGTTCGGGGTTGATAAGTGACATCAAACTCACTCAGCTCTGTGGCCCACTTCACCATCCTCCCTGATATTTCGGATTTGGATAAAAGTCTACCCAAAGGAGTGTTTGTTATTACCATGATAGGATGAGACAGGAAGTATGGCCGAAGTCTTCTCGCTGTGGTGACTAGAGCTAACGCCAACTTTTCAATTTCAGGGTATCATTGCTCGGCTCCTTGCAGGGCTCGGCTGACATAATATACAGGCTGTTGTTGTCCAGACCTTTCTCTGATTAACACAGAACTAATTACCTCTTTGGCCACCGATAAATACACGAGAAGCGTTTCCTTAGGACCAGGCTTGTTTATCAAAGGTAACTGAGCCAAATAATCTTTTAGATCCTCGAAGGCCTTTTGGCATTGGTCATTCCACTCGAACTTGACTCCTTGCCTTAATGCTTTAAAGAAAGGCAAACTCCGATCAGCTGATCGGGATATAAATCTGCTCAGTGCCGCTATTCTTCCTGCTAATCTTTGCACTTCATTTAGTGTTCTCGGGGGGTTCATTTCTCGTATGGCCCGGATTTTCTCCGGGTTAGCTTCAACACCTCTTTCCGTGACCATGTACCCTAGAAATTTGCCGCTACGAATCCCGAAAGTGCATTTTGCGGGATTCAACTTCATGCCATATTTTCTTAAAGTGTTGAAAACTTATTCCATATCTTTGACTAAGTCCTCGGCTTTTCGGCTCTTGATCAGGACATCATCAACATACACTTCCACATTCCGACCAATTTGTTCTTTGAACATTTTATCCATCAACCTTTGATAAGTGGCCCCCGCATTTTTCAATCCGAAGGGCATTACCACATAACAAAAGGTTCCTCCTGCTGTTATAAAACTTACTTTTGATTGGTCCTCCTGTGCCAAAGGGATCTGATGATATCCTTGATAAGCATCCATAAGACATAACAATTCATGTCCAGCAGTAGAATCTACAAGCTGATCGATTCTGGGCAGAGGATAACAATCTTTGGGACATGCTTTATTCACATCCTTAAAATCCACACACATTCTCCATTTATCACCAGTTTTAGGCACCAAAACTACATTCGAGAGCCATGTAGGGAAACCGATCTCGCGAATGTGGCCTGCCTTTAACAACTCTTCTATTTGCTTAGCAATGACCGTGTCCTTTTCTGGTCCAAAATGCCTTCTCTTTTGCCTTATTGCCCGAACATTTGGGTCCACGTTGAGGCGATGTTCGGCCACCTCAGGTCTTACTCCCACTAAATCAGATGTACTCCATGCGAATACATCCACGTGTTGATTTAAACAATTAACCACTTTTTCCCGTAATTCTGGATCCAGTTGGGATCCTACCCTCGTAATTCGAGTAGGGTGACCCATCTCGATGTTGAGGAACTCCTCTTCGGGTATTACTCGCTCCTCCTCGCCCCGCTTCCTCTTTTCACTTCCTCCCCGTTCTCTTCCTTCGTTATTCTGCTCTCTTTCTTGCCTTAACTCTTGTACATAACATTTCCGTGATGAGCTTTGATCACCTCTTACTTGCCCCACCTCTTCTCCTACTGGAAATTTCATGGTTAGATGATAGGTGGAGGCAACAGCTTCGAAAGCAGCTAGGGCTGGTCTTCCCAATATTACATTGTAAGAAGATGGTGCATCCACAATGAGGAAATTTATCATCTTTGTTTTGATCCTTGATTCTTCACCAAGTGTAACTGGTAGAGACACCCGCCCTATCGGATTTATGACTTCCCCTGTAAATCCGTGCAAGGACGTATTCACTTTCAATATAGGTAAGCTTCCCAAGTCCATTTGGTTTAACGTGCTAAGAAAAAGTACGTCCGCCGAACTTCCTGTGTCCACGAAAATCCTCTGCACATTATAATTAGCCACTGTAGCATAGATAACCAACGCATCATCATGAGGAAAATGGATTCCTTGCAGATCTGCAGGCCCAAAAGATATGGACGGACCCTCATGTACATGATTGGGGTCAAGAGATAGCACTTGAAGCTTCCGGGCGTGATTCTTTCTTGCTCTGTTCGAATCTCCACCCGACATCCCTCCGGATATCATGTGTATAGTTCCCCGATTAGGGGTATTGTTCAAGGTTTCTTCTTCTCCCTCTACTCTTTCTCCCCGAACTGACCAAGGGACTGGCTGAGGTGCTCCTCTTCCGGGATTTATGTTAACTTTAGGAGTGAAATTATTGTCTTTGAACTCCTCGTTAAATCCCCGCCCTCCATCAGACTCAATAGATCTCCCACCTCGGAAACCTCCTCCTCGACATCCTCTTCCTCGGAAGGACCCTCCTCGGATCATTCCTCCTCGGAAAGGTCCCCCCCTATGAGGTCCACCCCGCCCCCTCTTCGGCATACTTTGGTTCATGGCTACTTCCCGATGAGGTCTCATCGGTAGATACTGGTCAAAACTTCTTTTGATTGGCTCCACTGGTTTATTCTTTCTGTTCACTTCCTCCCCAATTTTACCATCTCTTCTTTGTTTCATCCTTTGGGCTTCTTCCAAATTAATGTACTTGGAAGCTCTTCCCAACAGTTCATCATAATCAGAAGGTGGTTTTTTCGCCAAAGATCGGAATAAGTCTCCTTCTTTTAATCCTTGAGTGAACGCTCTGATGAGTATTTCAGAGGTGACATGTGGAATATCCAGACAGGCATGACTAAATCTTTTCAGAAAATCTCGAAGAGATTCCTTCTCCGCTTGCTTAATCCCGAACAGGCTAAGAGCTGTTCTCTTGCAACTCCGGCTGCTTGCAAATTGATGCAAAAATAGAGAACTAAACTTCGGGAAAGAGTCTATGATTCTGGCTGGCAACTGATTAAACCATGCTTGCGCTGCACCCGATAATGTAGTCAAGAAAACTCGACACTTCACTCCATCCGTGAGTTGATGAAGAAGCGAAGCGTTTTCAAATCGAGACAGGTATTCTTCGGGATCTGTACCACCATCATAGTTTCCCACATTCAGAGTCCTAAAGTTTGGGGGCAAGGGATCGTCAACCACATGGGAAGCAAATGGAGTACTCCTCTGCGGAGGATATAGACGTCCTTCCATCTTATTACGCATCTGCTGCATCTCACTTTTCAGCTCTTTCATTTGGCGATTTAGAGCTTTATCAGTTTCATCACTCAAATGACTAGGAATACTTCTAACTTCTTCGGGTTCTTTCTCAGGTTCCTTTTCAGGCTCCTGTCCGGAGGCCAACCCTCCTCCTTCTTCTTCTTGCACAGTTTCTTGTTTCTGGGGAGGGGCCATAAATTGCCTCATAATCTCTCCGACAGTTTTAGTTATTATTTCTGTCAAATGCTCCATGGGCATTCCCCCAGCGGGAAATGACCGAGGAACATGTTGAGATGATCCCTCATCTTCTGGCTCTTCTCTGGGTTCATCAAGCGAGTATGGATGGCAATTGGATCCATTTCCCCTGGAAGCTTGCCCCCTACCTTTACCTCTGGCCATCTTGTCTTTTGATTTATCTTTTGTTAGAAAACTCGTCCTACTTCAACGTCTTTGCCCTAAACTTCCCACAGACGGCGCCAATGATGTGATTCGATATTTTGGCTATAAGGTAAAATAACGTGGTAATGCAAAATAACGATAAACACACCAAGATTTTTTACGTGGAAAACCCTCAAATTGAGAGAAAAACCACGGGACCTAGTCCAGTATAAAACTTCACTATAAATATTGATGATTTACAAGATTTCCTAGACTCACAAAATAATCGCTCAATGATTTACACAAATCTTTTTGAGAAACAACAACAGAGACCGAACAGATATGAGTTTTGCTCTCTTCGGAGTCTTTTTGCCTAAAGAAAATCCAACCCCTTTTTTGAGGTTATCTAAGGGTATTTATAGGACTGCCCTCAGTAACTAACTCGCAGAAAACCAGCAACATGATGTCCTTAGATCGTGGCTTGATGGAAGCCAAGCGTGTCCGAGAAATCCGCCACATTAATGCACGTTTAATCCCCGCCGGTTAATTAGTTTTAATTATGACCGAGTCTTTCGCTATGCTTTGACCAAAATCCCGAAGAGGGTAAAGGATGCTCGATAATATGCTGGTCAGTATCCTGTGTTCGGTAAACCTCTCTTCGGTCTAACTTCTACTCGGCGCTTTTAGGGTTCGTATCTTCATAAATGGATTTTACCCGAGGAAATCAATATGCCATATGACATCATAAGGTATACTAAGCTTGTCCCATTAGCACACATATTGTTCAACCCCTCATATCCAACAGTTGCTTAGTACGAGGCTTTGCACTGCAACTGAATAAGGAAATAAAGTTATGCTTATGCTAACAACTACAATTTTTGACATAATGTAAAGCATTTTATCCTAACAACTGGTATCAAAGCGAGAAAGTGTTGTATCAATTAATTCATCTATGCGCTCGAGGGGGGAGGTGGAAGCATCAATAGTCTAAGGCATAATAAGTCTCATATTGCTTAGTACGAGACTTTGTGATGCCATTGTATAAAAAAATAAATCGTGTTAACATCTATATCTAGTGGTAAGCGCTTAATCATAAAAATATCCAATTTGGGGACAAGTTAAATAATAGAGAGCATAAATTTTGATTTTCCTTTGTGTGTATGCTCTCTAGATGTAATACATACCAGTTAAATATCAGACTTAAAATTTAAGACATGCTTCCTTAGACCGGTGGCGATACTTTGTAAAACCACGTGTTGAGAATCGACCATTTGATCCAACGTGCAATCCGTGTTATTAATTAATTTTAACATATTATTATTAGTTCCCACTTCAAATTCTCAAATCAAGGGTTGAATTCAAACCAATTGAATCACGAATGCAGCCAGCCACTAATGCAATCTTTTTTTCATTTTAAACCCCGAAATTTCAATAATGTCATATATATTATTGGGTTTTGGTACGGAAATCTATTGTGTTTTTCTAAATATACCGTTTATCTCTTGTGGTTTGGTAATAATCAACTCACCTAACGTATTTTCTGAGTAGATACGAAATATCATATCTAATCTCAAGTGAAAAACATCTAATTTTTTATGGAATAAAATGTGCTTATTTATAAACAAAGTGGTGTAAAGTGTCTATTAGTAAAACTATAAAAGTAAAATATCATTAGCTCTAGGGTTATTTTCGTCACAATAAGCCAATTTTTAGAATTGCGGATGGGATAGTAAGCTATATTTTGCATATCATAAGAATATATTTTGCATGTTTATAAACTATAGAGAGATAAAATGTCAGTAAAATTCATATGGGGTAAAATATTACTAACACATATTATTGTGAATACCTACACTTCAATCTTTTTTTCCCAATGGGGACACCGACGAAAGTGGGCAATATGAAAAAGAAGAGTTGTGAAGCTTACCGAGTTACCTTGTTTTGAATGAGTTACTCTCCCCTCTCAAATCTATCTCCAATCCTTTTGACTTCGTCTCGGCTTCGATTTCGATTTTGATTTCAATTTCAATTTCGGTTGTACTTTTACTTTAATAATTTGTTCTTCAATTTCATTAGCCTTGTATGTAGTGTGAGGTTAGATTCGATCATTTTCTATGTACATTTAAACATCTATAAATTAATAGACTTGGGATTGTCATAATACTATTAATTTAACGAATATTAAATAATTGATAAATTAATAATTAATAATTTATATATTAATTAACACTATAACATGGTTTTTTTTATAGAATTTGGATGAACTGTTAGATGGTGAACACTCAATAACCACAAAATCTACATATAATTGAATATCGTGATAAGATGGATGTCAAATATCTCTTGCTATCCTGGAAAAAATAAAGTCACTAACACAAGTAGAGAATCGATAACATCATAGAAACTGGAAAGGTGATTAAGTTGAAGATTAGTTCTACTATAGAGACTATGTCTCGAGAGGAAACTCTTAAAGCAACAATGATACCGAATAATTTTTTATTGAACCATTAGAAAATCATACCAGAAGTTTTACTATGTCAAGGAAAAGTTAGATATGACATTCAAGGTAACAATAATTTCAACAAGAAACAAATAACAATTGAGTCATTTACTATGTATTAAAGAGCTATTAATTTCGAAATTACATGAAGCTATATGAATTATCACATATCTTATCTTATAAATTTAGTGAATTATTAATTTAACATTATATCCCCGAGTTGGGATCAACAAAAATATTATTTAAGCGATGTTATTACTTACTCGTAAAATTATCGAGGTTCCAATGTGTATACATATATAAATTTTTTATTTAGTGCAATCCAAGTAAGACCTGCAATCTTTTGGTAATTACTTATTCCACGACCATTTACGTTTCAAGAATGGAGAACCATGAATGCAAGTTCGCTCAACCACATTATTCTATGTTCTGACTCTCACGTTTGTTTCAAATATGGTGCACTTGGCCTCCATTTCAACAACCTAGTCAAGAAATTTCACATTATAAATTCCTCCCTAAATGTATGTCAATAATCAACTAAAATTCAACTAAATTGTCTCCACAAAATTAAATCAAATTCTCTTAATCTCCCTTAGCTTTCTTGCATATCTCTCAAATGGCTACAGAACAGAAAACTCTGTATTTTTTCCTCCTCATCCTGATACTCGGCTTGATTTCCTTCGGAACTGAGGCTCGTCGTCTCCACAACTCAAACATCCATGCGCCATCGCTTGATCAATTTTCGCTCGGTACCGCAAAAGACGGTCCAAGTCGGGGGGATGGACATAAATTCGTCAATGTATACACGCTAGGAGGGACTACGAAATCTGGTCCAAGCCCTGGCGATGGACATGAATTTACAGATGCTATGACGCTTGGAGGAGTTAAAAATTCAGGTCCAAGCCCTGGAGATGGACATTAGTTTAGATTGCATGCATGAAAAATAATTATTTTATTGTTTTTACGATTAAATTATCTTACGCAAGTGGGATTATCTCAATGTTGATTTCAATTCTTTCATTTGACTTTATTTCATTGTACTCTATTTTAAATTTTTATTTATCATTCAAACAAATATGTACGAATTCCACACTTGTTGGTAGTATGTGATAAAATTCCTGAATATGTTGAGTACCATATTGCATAATATGTAGCAAGAGTAGCTTAGAGTAAACATTTTTTCTTAGGTTTACCTATAGATGTCAAACGGGTTGTGCCGGCCCAGCACGGCCCGTCAATCCGTGCCGCTCAGCACTGTTTCGTGCCAGGCTGGCACGGCCCGCTACCGAGACGGGCCATGCCAGGCACAGCCCATATCGGTATTTACCTGGCCCGGCACGACCTAAATCAATATTTTTTTTTTCGTTTTTTTATTTATTTTTGTTTAATTTTAATTATATAAATATAATAATATTATAAAAATATAGATTGGCACAATATACTTGTAAAATCAATATTTATTGACTACGAATTGAAAAACTACAAATTACATTGAACAAAAGAAAATAATAAATTACAAAAGAGTTTAAAAAAAATATGCTAATTTTCTTCATTTTCATCCGAAGAAACATCATGTCCTCCCAAACATTATAAGCGGCTATCAGCATCCAACCAATCCTTTAAAAGAATACACATCTCCACAGTGTTTGGTTTCATTCTACTTCTTTTTTCATCAATGACTCTTCCACCTACACTAAAACAAGACTCCGATAGAACTGTGGATATCGGAGGAGTTAGTAGATCACGTGCCATTATGGAAAGTACTGGCCAAAGTCTAGCATTGTCTTTCCACCATGCCAAAACATCAAAAGTTTCTAATTCTTGTTCACTGAAATTTATGACTTGGTTTAGATATAACTGAAGCTCAGTAAATGAAGATGTATTAGAACTCGAACTAGAAGAAACGAAAGTAGTGTCTTGTCTTCTTCTTAACATTGTCCACACAGAATCCTTACTACTACTAGCACCACTACTACCACTTTCTCTTACTGTAATTGCTCTAGAATTATGTAACGAATCATATAAAGAAAACAAAGCAAACAAACATTTATTAATGTGTTCTTTCTCTTGATTAATATTAATATTTTCATAAGCCATGTTGGTGTAATAAGATTCTATTATAATTTCTACACTATATAATTGTAATCTAGGATCCAGAATTGATGCCAAGCAATTCAACATAGGAATAGTTTTCCAGTATTTTTTATACTCCATTGGTTCGACAATACCTGTAAAAAATGGATCAGATCTATGTAAGGCAAAACATTCACTAATTTCATAAATTTTATTCAAAAATATTGAAGAAGTTGGATAATAACAGCCCGAAATAAATTGGTAGCATCATAAAACGGTTCTAAAAAATTACAAATATTAGAAGCAATTACCCAATCAGTTTCTTCAAAATGAAAATGTTCGGCCATCCTTTCATTAAAAAATAAAGTGATCACATTTCTATAAGGTAAACATACTTGCAACATTAAAATAGAATTCCACCTATTAGGAACATCATAAGGAAAATCTTTATAATTCATACCATGAGAAATACATAAACTTTTGAAGTCTTGTTTTCTAGCAACTGAACCATTAAGAAATTTAAGAGTAGTCTTTATTTTTTCTAAATGAAGCTCAAGTGGTTTTAATCCATCTTGCACACACAAATTTAAAATATGACATGCACAACGAATATGAAAAAGGTCACCATTTCAAATTGGTTTCAAATAAGTTTTCAATATAGTAATTGCCGCAGTATTATTAGTTGCATTATCAAATGAAATAGAGAAGATTTTATTACTAAGATTATATTCATTAGTAACTTGCATAATGGTATTGGAAATAACTCCACCCGTATGAGGCCAATCAATTTTTGTGAAACCTAAATTTTTTTTATGTAACACCCAGTTATCGTCAATCAAATGTCCTGTAACACAGAGATATGATGCATTGCCAATATAAGTTGTCCAAATATCACTTGTTAGTCCTACTTTCGATGAAAGATTACCTAAATACGTAATTAAATTTGCTTTATATTCATTAAAAATTGTGAAAGCATCGGATTTAATAGTATTCCTTGAAAATCGTTTATGTTGAGGTTGCAAACCTAAATGAATATAATTAGTGAATTTGGCATCCGCCCTCATTGAAAAAGGTTTCTCCGCCCATACGATGTATTTAGCTAATTCTCTCCTATCTCTTTCAATATTATAAGTGAAAATACCTAAACTTGAACTACTACTACCAGTACCGAATTGTGAAATAGTAGTTTGGTTCCCATCAGTTGGTTCTCTTTCATGTTTAGCCATGTATCTTAGTAAATGACATGTACCACCAGAAGAACCATATGCATAATCTTTTTTACATTTTTTACTAACTGCCCTTGATCCCTTTCCCTCAACATTTTTTCCATCGAATAGTTGCCATACATTACTAGTTCTTTTTTTTGAAGTTCTTCTACTTGATGATTGAATATTTGGTGTGCTTTCTTCATTTCTTGAAATTGATCGATTTCATCATCATAATTCACATTATAAGATGAATCGACCATTATGTATATTGACTACAATTATCTAATGCAACAAATATAAAAGTTACCAAATATTTGCTAGGAGGAGTATTGGCTTTGTTGCTTGTGCTTGTCTTGGCAAACGTAAGACGGACTTCTTTCTTTTTGTGAACAAATTGAGAGTATAGCATCTCAAGTATATAGAGCTTAGAGATTAAGAGGATAAAATGTTTTCTCAACACACACATATATATAACAACCAAATTTTTTTTTTTTTAAAAAAGCCGTTGAACGGCACTTTTTTGACCGTTGGCCATTGGCGATCGATCGTCATTTTTGTGGCGATCGATCGCCAACCCTGTGTATTAGCCTACTGCCTCTAGGCGATCGATCGCCATTTTTGTGGCGATCGATCGCCAACCCCGTGCATAGTCTACTGCCTTCAAGCGATCGATCGCTGGTTTAAAAAAAAAGTAAATAGTGTCGTGCCGTGCCAGCCCACGGGCTGGCATCGCTTGGCCCGGCACGGCCCATGTTCCGGGCCGTGCTGGGCACGGACACTGTAGCAATACGGGACGTGCCGTGCCGTGCCGCTCCGCGTCGTGCCTCGTATCGCCCGCTCCGTTTGACATCTCTAGGTTTACCTTTCAATGTGTTGATCTATTATACTAAGTCGACAAAATATTCTTGGGATTTCAACAATAAGATTGAAATAATAAAATATAAATACTTGAAAATGTTGAAAAATATATAATTTAGTAATACTTGTTACCAAAACAATCAATTTGCTATAGTGCGTTGGCAAAATGAAGGTTTAAAAAAAACGAGTAAAGCTTTAAAAATGAACTCCTCAAAAATAAGTCATGGGCTCGCATGCGCGACAAACCTATCTAATCACCTGTTCAAACAGACCTCAGTCCCTTGCATTCTTGAGCAGCCCAGTTTTTTTTTTAAGTACATTATATACAGGGAATGGGGTGGAGGTTAAGCTCGAATTCGAGACCTCAAGCTCTAAGCTTCCTATTAAAGTTGGTGCCACTCGGGACCATGGTTCACCGTCGCGGTCGCGGAACGGCCGGAACGGCCGTTCCGTAACGGGAACGTTGGTGGCCGAGCCAAAGTTCCGGACTGAAACGTAGGTTGTTGTGGATAGGCGTTATGAAAGCGTAACACGGCGATTTAACGATGGCGCGGGTAGTGGAACGGCGGAACGGACGCGGCGCGGAACGGTATGAATTCATTGATGTGGTTATGATCATATTTTTTTAATATTTTTGTGTTATAGCATATTTTCTCAATCCAGTACTCCAATATTCTGGAACCTGTGTTTATAACGAAAAAGTTAAATGAGGATTAAAGACAGTGATAAGGAGACTTGAACCTGATTTAAACGCACAAGCTTCAGCAATCAGTGATGTACATTTTTTATAAATTTTTGACAATATATTTCACATAAATATACAATCATTTTTATTTAATATGTTTTATAGACTAAATTATTCACGGAACGAAGTGGATAGTTTGAGTCTCCACTTGCAAAGATGGCCATTAAAAAGTCTTCCAGGTTTGAACTTCTTTATATTATTTTTTCATAAATCTTAAAGTTATACATTATATATCATAAGTTTCTTCTCAGCGGAATGGTGGAATGATTATGGTGAAGAAGCTCCCCACTTGAAAAAAATTACAAGTAAACATTTGATGTATATTGAGCATAAAATTTATATTTTATTAATGTGTATATTTAAAATATAACTTATTTTTTTCAAAACAATCTATTTACATGTTCATTTCGATTTACATATTTTTAAATATTTGTTCAAAATGTTCAATTTTTTTATTTTTAATATTATTTTTAAAAAATCCGCGCTGTGACCGTTCCGTGAAATCTCATTGGAACTGGAACAATGACCTCCGTTCTGGGGACCGTTCCTGCGACGGTGAACCATGCTCGGGACAACGACGTTCGGCAGCCCAATGTTCATTTTCAAGACAGTTAGAAAAACTTCTTCCTCTTTTTCTGAATGGATTTTAAATTGTTAGAAAGATTGATTTCCATTTCTGATATCTGTAACATAAGAAAAGTATTGGTCGTGTGGGTGTGTGTTTATATGTATAAACACACCGGGCGTATGCAAATGTTTGTGATCTTCAATCTTGGTTCACTAAACACAAATTATATTAAAAAAAAGTTGTATTTAATCTTTGCAGATTGTACGACGCATTAGATGATCTTCTCCCAATATAGTCATTACCGTAGAATGGGGGTGGTGGCTCCCTTCAGAACATGGGGATGATATGATCATTAGATGTGGACGTGGGTTTTGGTTGAACCGAGTATAAAGACGAAATGGATTATTTGAGAAATGATGCAAGAATATCCATGTTATATTTGATCAAATAAAATGTAATAAGTTGGGAACAACTATATGGAGTTGTTGTAATACACGTCTTATTATGCAGCTGTTATAGTAGTACATCTACATAAAAGACATGTATTTGATGCATGGAAGAACACATGGAATGAACTTCGTATGAGTTAATACTCAATATAAAGAGGTGAAATCAGATTTGGGAAAACATACTTCACACTTTTTCACCTATAATATCCTACACTATGTGCTCTCAAACCCTTGCATCTTTTGGTCATGGTTTTCTTGGATTTGAGCTTGGGAATCAAGTAAGAAGTTGATTCTAGTTATGGTTTTTGTTGTTTTGGTAGATGGTGCATGATGTATGAGTTTGTTTATAAATCATGTTGAATTTATTTATTTGAATTGGTATATGATGTAATGTAAAGCAATAAGTTGTAATGTTATGGAAACATGTTCATATGTTGATATAGTATGAATTTATCAAGTTTTGATGTTGAATTTTCAGGTGTAGACGGTGCCTTTCAGGACAACCATATCACATATCTAATGTGTTTTGTGTGCACACACTAGATATGTGGTAAAGACACATGCAAGGGGATACACCACATTTTTTGTGTGATGTTTTGTGCGCGCACACAAGATCTAGGGCAACCCTTGGGAGTTGGGAGTCAACATGTGGATTGTCTCCTACAATTTCAGAAAATCTTTTTTTTATTTTCATTTTGCTATCCAAGTCCAATGCATGGTACCGTAACTGTTAACTTGCTCATACATCCGCCGAACTTGTATACGTTTCATTAACCTTATCAATCTCTTTGAGAGAGAAGAAATTTAAGAAATGAATTTCGATAGTTATTGCATTTTCCCTTATCAATTCTGTGTTCAAAGTTTTTGCATTTAGGATCATTAGTACAGTTTTAAACAGCTCAGAATTCACATCTTACCTGACTATTGAATTTGGCTGGAACGGTTCTGTTTCTTGGTTTATCTGCTGGTTTCCTAATGGCGCTATCTCGAAGGCATCACCACTATTAAAATGGCATATTCTATTTGAAATATGTCATTTCAATAGTTAACGATGGACTAATTTCAATAGTTAACGATGGACTACATGACCGGGACAACATCAAAATATCCCTGTTTCTTCTACTTCTGTACCCCCATTAATTTCAAGCTGCAGACGCCAGATGTGCAATGAATATGTGGGGTGTAAAAATAGGATAATCGCACAACATATTCTCAATCTGCGAACCAATCGCTAATTACTGAGATTTGATTTTAGTTTTGAATTCAAGATACACCCAAATATTACAAAGCTCTGTTCTAAAATATTTAATTAAGGAGATATAATTGGATGAAATGTTTTCGTTTATTTTCTCATTTTCTTGGTTCTTCATACCATATTTCACCTCTTCAACTCTTCTTCTACACATCCCTCCTTTTATCTCGCTGTACACAACGCACCAAATTACTACTTTTAACATTATTAAACAAAGAAAAAAGTAAAAACTTCCAGGCTAAACAAGAAACAGAGATCGTTTTCCTCTTCAAACCGAATTGCTCGACCTTAAACTAATCGATTCTACTGATACCAATGCGCTTCATGGCTGGATTCCTGAACCCGTCATTCACATTTGCTTGCTGCATGCACATCCCTATCTGTGGATGATTATACTGCTGAAATTGCGTCGGCGGCCGTGGAATATACTGCGGCTGCGGCTGATATTGATACAACTGTTGTTGCCGGTGTTGAAAACCAACCATGTAATTTCGCACCTCAGCCCTTATCATATCTTGCATCACCGCCATCAAGTCCGCGCTGAATGGCGTAAAGTCCTCATCTTTCTTCTGCATCTGCTCAGGCAGCGGTGTCGGTGTGGGATTAGAATCCGACAGAGTTGACTCGTTCTTCCTGTTCGTTGACTCCGCTGACTCCACTCCGGGAAGAGATAGGCTGAGACTGGTCGGAGGATCATCGCCGGACGACGCCTTTTCAAGCTGAGAAGTCAAGACAAGGCTTGTTCTGGCAGCCGGCGAAGCTGACATCGATGGCAAACTAGAGTTGCTGACGTCAGAGCCCGACGGGCTCAAACAAAGCCCGTAAACCGGCGCACCCGTCCCGTCACTGACGGATCTTTTCAGCGGCCTTGGCTGCTGGAATTGATCACCGGACTCCTTAATTTTCTCATCGCTGTATTTACCTTGCTCCCACTTCCGCTTGAGGGTGGAATTCCAGTGATTCTTGATGGCGTTGTCGGTACGGCCCGATAGAAGTCGGGCTATGGTGGCCCATTTGTTGCCGAATTTCGAATGAGCCCGGATAATTGTCTCGTCTTCGTCCGGCGTAAAGGAGCGGTGCTCAACCTGAGGAGAAAGCTGGTTGCACCATCGCAACCGGCAGCTCTTCCCAGACCTCCCGGGCACAGATTTGCTTATCAAAGACCAATTTCTTGGCCCATACTTCCGCACCAGCTCTTGCAGAGATTCGTCTTCCTCGGGGCTCCACGGACCCTTGATCCGATCCGAATCCGTTTTAATGTCACTAGGAATTCCTGCCATATTTAGTTAGGTTTCAAATAATTCGAACATTTCTTGGAATTTTTTCCTCCTAAGCAACGGAGAACATGGATTTATATATGAGGAGGAGAAAGGGATGACCGGGGGAGCCGGTGAGGAAGGGGGGATAGGAGCGTTGTGGAAACCGAGGTGAAGCGGTTGATTTTGGGAAACAGCTGGCAAAAGGACACGCATCACATTCCAGGTCTGCACTGATTTACACATACCATCATTACCGCACAACCTTCTTTTTCCTGGCGTATGCTTCACTCTATCAATCGTTTATACGGTTACATTAGATCGACGCATCCCCCCCCAAGGCAGTCACCTCGTCAATGTACAAAAATGTATGGACTCCATTTAGATTTTATTTATCAATTAATTCAAGATTATTAGTTTAATTTTTTTAAAAAAATAACTGGTATATTAATTTATATATTTTTTATTTAAAAAATATTATATTTTAATATTGAGTAATATTTAAATTGAATACATACATGTATTTTCTCCTCCGAATAATCACTATATATAGGCAATTTTACCAATCATATTATTTATTTATATTTTTTTTTATTTAAAAAATTTTGTATTTTATATTGAATTCGTATGTAATCAAAAATTTCCTCCTCCAGATAAAAACTCTTTATAGCCAGTTTTACCACTCATCTATGTACGTTATTTTATATATTTTTATTTAAAAAATATTTTCTTTCAATATAGAATAAATGTTGGGAATTTGACACACCAAATTCACCCCTATGATATACATATTTTTTAGGAAAAGAAAGCAAAGTAGAAATACTAACAACACAAGGAGTTAACGTGGAAAACTTCTAAATCATGAGAAAAATCACAAGGACCAGAAAAGAAAATAGACTATATCAAAAATTATTACAACTACATAATTTTTATTTTCACCCCAAACACACGCACAGAGCTTTCCTGGTAGCCACACTTTATAACTCACACATCTCCACTTATAAGAAAGACAAATATTTTCTTATGTGGAAGATCGGTCACAACTGTAACCTCAGAGAAAACCTTGAAATTTACTAGTTTCTACAACAGGAGGAGATGAATTTATCTAAAGCCAAAAGTTGCTAGACAAACTAATGACTGATGCACTTAAAAAATGATCTTCAAGCCTTATTTTATCTGTTTGAATTGTCCAAGGTTTCATATCCCAACCGATGTAGGATCAGAAAACCCCAATCCAACAATCTCCACCTTGTGGCTTTGTCGTCCCACAATACTCCATGAAGATCTTCGTAGCTTCTGCTACCAACACTGCATAACAGTCCATAATTCTCAATCTAGAGAATTATCATATTCCACCATAAAAGCATACTCGCTCAGAATTAGTCATCCCAAGCATTTCAATTCGGGCCATGTCGAAAAATAACATGCTGAAAATTATGGTGCAACTCCCACGTTTTGGCTCTCCTGGAAGTTAATCAGTCATCGACATGATTTTTCACGACTGATAAGTGTGAATTTTACACTTATTTTGCTATAGTTTTATATTAATTTCTTGTTGATTCCTGGACGATTTTTACGCTTTTTGGTATATATTTGTTATGTTTCAGGAATCTATGTGAAAGTACATAGAAGTTGAGAAAATGAACTAGAATGATGAAAAAAAGACCAAATCAAGGCAATCAACGAAGAAATTGGAAATTCACATCCTCGATCGATCGAGAAGAAGAGCTCGATCGATCGAGTGAGGCAGAGAATTTAGCCAACAAGAAGGAACGTTGCTCGATCGATCGATAGAAGAGGTTGATCGATCGAGTGTGGCAGGAAATTTCATGGACGAAAATGTTGAGTGCTAGCAGAAGTTTCAGAAAAAAAGAAAAAAGAAAAAAAAAAGACTTTTTTGAGTTTGGTCAATTGAGAACACTTCCATCCAACCCTTCTCCTATATATATCAGACATAGGGCACGAAATTTGGTTGTTCAACACCTTATAAACACCATATAACAACTTTTCATCCTCTTCCAACATCCACAAACCTTAAGGAAAATCATTGAAGTGCAAGGAATGAAGCAAGAGAAGAAGATATGTTGCAACGCACGGATTTGACTCCTATCGTTTTATCGTACTTCTAAACCTTTGTTTTTGAATATTTTAGAATTCATTATGTTTATTTGGTTGAGAAACACTTTTACATCTTGTTATTTTGATTTAGACATGAACTAGGTTTATTTTATCAAGATTAGGGAACTTATGTTTGAGTTGATGATTTGAATGTTCCTTAGTGGATTGATTCTTTTGTGCATGATTTACAATCTTAATGCTCTCAAAGCTTTGCTAACTTTGATTGATTTCTGAGAATTATAATTTAGATTGAGAGAGTGAATTATAATACGCTATAATAATTCATGTTGATGTTCAAGATTGAGATCGAGAGATGAAATCACATACGTGATAACTTTAGATTGGAAGATCTTACGTTAGAGGTTTTCATAGAGATTTTTGCAATATCAATTTGGTGATTAAGTGAACGAAAGTTACTTGTTTCAAAATGATATTAGTTTCAATATAGCTTGAGAAAGTATGTTGAATATTTAAGGGAACCCGCCACCTTAACAATTAATTGGACAATAATTGTTCTCACAAACGAATCAATGACGATAACACAAGTGAACCGACATCTTGATAAATTTCTCGAGTGGAATTCCTTCGCATCTTCAAAGTAGTTGATTTAGATTTCAAATTTTAAGTATTTATTTTGTTTGGTTAATTATTCCTATATTTCACAGACTAAATATAATTTATCTAATTTTATTTGGTACTTATACGTAAGTCCCTGTGGGTACGACATCCCTACTTTTCTATCAATATACTAAAACTTGACACCGTGCACTAGCGGTTAAATCGCGCTACACTCTGATATTTTATTATTCAAATAAATAGCGATCAAGTTTTTGTCGCCGTTACCGGGGACTAATTTGTATAATATCATACGAGATTAATTAATTGTAATTTAGCCATTCTTTTTGTGTTTTGTTTGTTTTCGATTTTGGTTACTTGGTACAACATTTGTTTTTCTCATTTTGGTTGATCTGTACAGGTAGTCATTTTCTTGGTGAATGCTAAGGAGCAGCCAGCACATACCCGAGCCTATTGACCCAGAAATTGAGTGAACCTGCCTTAGGAGATTACGGGAAGCTCGAGCGATGGCGGACAACATAACGAGGATCACTGTCAAGCATAACGAGGCAAAATATTCAAGCTAATAACATTGAGATAAAGCTTGCAATAATTCAAATGATCCAGCATTCAATACAGTTTGGGGGAGCGGCCACTGATGATCCAAATGCTCACATCTCCAACTTCTTGGAGATTTGTGACACATTCAAACACAATGGGGTTTCTGATGACGCCATCAGGTTACGTTTATTCCCATTTTCATTGAAAGATAAAGCTAAAGCTTGGTTAAATTCTTTACTGCAGGATCCATTACTACTTGGGAGTGGATGACACAAGCTTTCTTGTCTAAATATTTCCCACCTTCCAAAATTGCGAAGATGCGAAACGATATCATCACGTTTGGGCAATATGATCCTGAAACTTTATACGAGACGTGAGAACGTTTCAGGGACTTACTTAGGAGATGCCCACATCATGGTATTCTTGTTTGGCTCCAGGTACAAACTTTTTATAACGGTCTATTTTCTGCTAACCGTTCTATGATTGATGCAGCCTAAGGATGATCCATTATGCGAAAAACGCCGGAAGCAGCCAATGAACTTTTGGAGGAGATGGCTTCTAATCGCTATCAATGGTAATCAGAGAGGAATGTGCCAAAGAAACCAAGTGGAGTTCATCAGATTGACGACATCACTGCAATTTCGGCCCAGCTAGACGCATTGAATAAAAAGTTAGATAGCATGAGCATGACAGCAATGCAAGCTCAAGTTATCATTTGTGACTTATGTGGAAGCAATCATCCAAGCATCGAATGCTAGGCAGATAATCCATTTACTCAACCTAATGAATCTGCTAATTTTGTAGGAAAAAGGCAGCCCAATAATCCATACTCGAACACTTACAACCCAAGATGGATGAATCATCCAAATCTGAAATGGTCAAACCAAAAGAACGTGTTGAACCCACAAACACCACCGGGATATATACGTAAGCCGAGTATGGAGGAGCTTATGACAAAGTTCATATCATCAACAGAAACTAGGATGCAAAATCAAGATGCATATATAAAGAACTTGGAAGTACAAGTGGGGCAACTTGACATTGATTTTCGAACGAACTCAAGGTACACCACCAAGTGATACAGTGAATAATCAGAAGGAGCAAGCAAATGTCATAGCACTGAGGAATGGAAAAGAGCTAGGACCGCAGACTGAAGATAATGAAAGTCTTGAAACACAAAAGAAGAAAAGGGTAAGACTGAGGAAAAGGCAACCGACGAAGGTAAGAATTCTAACACCACACTGATCACACACACCAATAAGGTAGTAATTCCTCCCCCATTTCCCGCCGCATTAAAAAGAGCTACGATGGCCGCTGAATTTGGTAAGTTTCTTGAGGTATTTAAGAAATTGCATATTAATATAGCATTCGTTGATGCTCTACTTCAAATGCATAGTTATGCTAAGTTTTGAAGGAAATTCTTTCTAACAAGCGGAAGTTGGACGAGTATGAAATGGTAAGTTTAACGGATGAGTGCTCAGCAGTTATGCAAAACAAAATGCCTCCAAAGTTAAAGGACCCGGGAAGTTTTACCATACCTTGCACTATAGGATCAATTTCATTTACTAAATCATTATGCGATTTAGGTGCGAGTATGAATTTGATGCCATTTTCCATTTTCAGGAGGTCGGAACTAGGAGAGCCAAAACCTACTAAGGTTTCATTACAATTGGCCTATAGATCTATCCCGTACCATCGGGAATCATTGAAGACGTGTTAGTCAAAGTGGACAAATTCATATTCCCAGTTGATTTTCTGGTACTAGACATGGAAGAGGACATAGAGACACCACTGATCTTGGGCCGACCGTTCCTAGACGGGAAAGACAATCATAGATGTTCAACAAGGAAAGTTAATCCTCCGAGTAGGGGATGATCAAGTTGTGTTTAATGACTTTAAAGCACTTCAACACCCACACGACGAGCACATGTGTTTTAATTTTGATATTATTGATGCTTTGACTGTTGATGTGTTGCAAAGTACATTCAAGGATAAAATGGAAGCATGCCTTGTGGAAGCCGATAAACAACAAGGCAAGGAGCGAACTAAGATTATAGCTCATTTAAACAACACCATCCCGTACATGAAACGAGCCACTGGAAATTTTGGAGAGTTGGGACAAAGGGACATTAAGCATCAAAGGTCATCTATCAAAGAACCACCCATTCTCGAACTCAAGCCTCTCCCATCTCATCTCAAGTATGTATTCTTAGATGCTCAAAATTCAATGCCAATCATTATTTCTTTGTCTTTGACAGGTGAAAATGAGGAGAAGCTTCTTAAAGTCCTTAGGGAGCACAAGAATGTGTTTGGATGGAAGATAGCTGACATTAAAGGAATTAGTCCATCGGTGTGCATGCATAAAATTCTGACGGAGGACATATTAAAGCCAGTAGTACAACCACAACGCCGTCTAAATCCAAAAAGCAAGAGGTAGTCAAAGCCGATGTCATTAAGCTAATGGACGCAGGTATTATCTACCATATCTCTGATAGTTCATGGGTAAGTCATATTCAATGTGTACCAAAGAAGAGAGGTATTACTGTTATCCCTAATGAGAAAAATGAGTTAATACCTACTAGAACAGACACGGGGTGGAGAGTATGCATTGATTATAGGAGGTTAAATGAGTCTACTTGTAAAGATCACTTTCCCCTTCCCTTCATTGATCAAATGGTAGAGAGATTAGCAGGTTATGACTTTTATTGCTTTCTACATGGGTATTCGGGGTATAATCAAATTGCTATCACACCTAATGACCAAGAGAAGACTACCTTCACTTGCCCTTATGGTGCATTTGCTTTTAGACGAATGTCATTTGGATTATGTATTGCACCTGCTACTTTTCAAAGATGCATGTTGGCCATATTCCATGACATGATAGAGAAATTCTTAGAAGTCTTTATGGATAACTTTTCTGTTTTTGCATCTTCATTTGATATATGCTTATATAACTTGGCTTTGGTTTTGACGAGGTGCGATGAGACGAATCTTGTGTTGAATTGGGAGAAGTTTCACTTCATGGTCCAAAAAGGTATAGTTTTGGGACACAAGATATCCGAAAAGGGTATTGAAGTGGACCGAGCAAAAATCCAAGTGATACAACAATTGCCACCCCCAACAACAGCGAAAGGAATCCGAAGCTTCTTAGGCCATGCAGGATTTTATCGTTGTTTCATTAAGGATTTTTCAAAAAATTCTAAACCCTTATCTCATTTATTAACTAAAGATGCATCTTTTGATCTTAATTCTGATTGTGTGCAGGCATTCGAGACCCTCAAGGAAAAACTGGTAACAATACATGTCTTGGTAGCACCGGATTGGGAGTTACCCTTTGAATTGACGTATGATGCTAGTGACACGACATTAGATGCATTTTTAGGCCAAAGGAGGAACAAAGTATTCCATACTATTTACTATGCTAGTCGCACTTTGAATGAAGCACAATTAAATTATGCCACTATGAAAAAAGAGCTTCTGGCCATAGTTTTTGCATTCGATAAGTTCCACTCCTATCTGTGTTTAGCCAAAGTTATTATCTATACCGATCATCTGCACTTAAGTACTTACTTGCAAAGAAAGATGCCAAACCACGCTTGATTAGGTGGATACTCTTGTTGCAAGAATTCGACTTAGATATAAGAGATAAGAAGGGTGTAGAAAATGTTGTAGCAGATCATTTGTTTATACTTGAAAAGGGTGATGATACAACTGGGAGTGAGGAGGAAGAAATTAATGAGAAATTTCCTGATGAGCAACTGTTTAACGATGACTCTTTACCTTGGTATGCTCATTATACGAATTATATTGCTAGTGGTATCCTCCCACAAAATCTGACATTTTATCAAAAGAATTTTTTTTTGTCTGAGGTTAAACATCTTATGTAGGAAGAGCCATACTTGTTCAAAGTTTGTGCAGATAACATGATAAGGAGATGTATCCCCGAGATGTCAAATGGCTGGTAATATCTCTAAGGTACTTGAATCCGGTTCTATTGGCCAACTTTGTTTAATGATGCATTCAGGTATGTTTCCACATGTGATAGATGTCAAATTGTTGGTAATATCTCTCGGAAGAATGAACTGCCTCTAAATAATATTCTTGAATGTGAGCTTTTTTTGATGTGTGGGGCATAGATTTCATGGGATCTTTCCCAAGCTCATGCTCAAATAAATACATACTTGTCACAGTGGATTACGTGTCAAAGTGGGTTGAGGCGGAAGCTTTGCGTACAAATGAAGCTCGAGTAGTTGTGCAATTTTTGACGAAATTTTTTTTACTCGTTTTGGCACCCCTCGAGCAATCATTAGTGATGGTGGCACTCATTTTCGCAACAAACAATTTGAAAATCGTTTGAGTAATATGGTGTCACCCACAAAATGTATTCGCCTTACCACCCACAAACTAGCGGGCAAGTAGAGGTTTCAAACCGAGAGTTGAAATGTATCTTGGAAAAGACCGTGACTCTAAGTCGGAAGGATTGGGCCTTACGCTTTAGATGATGCCTTATGGGCTTATCGTACTGTTTTAAGACACATATTGGCACATCACCATATAGGTTGGTATTTGGTAAGGCATGTCACCTCCCTGTTGAACTTGAACATAAAGCATATTGGACTATCAAATGGCTAAACTTTGATTGTCATGTTGCAGGTGAAAAACGTCTTTTACAGCTGAATAAGATGGAGGAATTTAGGAATCATGCATATGAGAATGACAATATTTACAAAGAGAAAACTAAAAAGTGGCATGACTCTCATATACAAAGGAGAGAATTCAATGTAGGTGATATGGTACTCTTGTTCAATTCCAGACTGCGACTCTTTCCAGGTAAATTACGTTCTCGTTGGTCCGGACCATTCATAGTCTCCAAGGTGTACTCATCCGGCGCTATTGAGGTTACCGAACCCACTAAGGGCACATTCACAGTCAATGGGCAGAGGTTGAAGCACTACCGCGTAAACGATGAAGTCGAGTTGTGCGCCTCTATCTGTTATTTGGACAACTGAGAAAGAGAGTTGACAGTCCAGCTTGATACTATAAATTAAGAACTTTTTATAATCCATATCTCTTGTTTGTTTTTCATTTTTAGTTTATTCTTTTAAGTTTGTTTTTCCCGAGCCTAACTCCGTGTGTACTTTTCAGATGCAGAAAATGGGGTGGATCAAATTTTGGTGGGGCGGATGGAGCAAAATATTTTTTTATTTTTTCTGAGGGTGGCGATCAATCGACACCACCCCTCGATCGATTGAGCAATGCTTACAAAGGAAAACAAATTTATGGCACTCTCGATCGATCGAGAGGCCGAGCTTGATCGATTGAGCGAGGTTTACAAAGAAAAAAAATATGTCATTCTCGATCGAGAGGTCGAGCTCGATCGATCGAGCGACATAAATTTTTATTTTTAAAAACACGAAGTCTGCAAAACAAAACACACACAACTCATTTTTCTAAGAAAAAAATATCCCCTTTTCACCCCATCACCAAATTTCCTTCCACCAATTTTATGTGTAATTTGTACCAGAATTGTAAAACTTTCATACTAATTTAATATGTGTTAAGTACCGAAAATAGTATAGGTTTTGTACCAATTTCATTCATAATTAGTACCAAAATTATGTAGGTTTCGTACCAATTTTATGTATACGAAGTACCAAAATTGTATAGGTTTCATACCAACTTTACGTGTAATAAGTTTCGAATATAGTATAGGTTTCATACCAACTTCACGTGTAACTAGTACCAAATTTATATAGATTTCATAACAATTTTATGTATACTTAGTACCGAAATTGTATAGGTTTCATATCAACATTACGTGTAATAAGTTTCGAATATAGTATAGGTTTCATACCAACTTCACGTATAACTTTTACCAAAATTGAATATGTTTCATACCAACTACAAGTGTAATAAGTACCAAAATTGTATATGTTTCATACCAACTTCATGTGTAATAAGTACCAAAAAAAATATAGGTTTCATACAAATTTTACGTATAACTGTATCAAAACTGTATATGTTTAATATCAATTTCATGTGTAAGTAGTACCAAAATTGTAAAAATTTCATACCAATTTCATTTGTAATAAATATCGATAATAGAATAGGTTTCGTACCAATTTTATTCTTAATTAGTACCAAAATTATATGGGTTTCATACCAATTTTATGCATAGTTGGTACCGAAATTGTATAGGATTCATACCAACTTTACGTGTAATAAGTTTCGAATATAGTATATGTTTCATACCAACTTCACGTGTAACTAGTACCAAAATTGTATATGTTTCATATCAACTTCATGTGTAATAAGTATCGAAAAAGTATAGGTTTCGTACCAATTTCATATGTAACTTGTACCAAAATTGTATAGGTTTCATACCAATTTCATGTGTAACTAGTACCAAAATTGTAAAGATTTCATACCAATTTCATATGTAACAAGTACCAAAAATAGTATAAGTTTCATACCAATTTTATTCGTAATTAGTACCAAATTGTATAGGTTTCATACCAATTGTATGTATATTTAGTACTGAAATTGTATAGGTGTCATACCAACTTCACGTGTAATAAGTATCGAATATAGTTTAGGTTTTATACAAATTTCATGTGTAACTAGTACCAAAATTGTATTGGTTTCATACCAACTTCATGTGTAACTAGTACCAAAATTGTATATGTTTCATAGCAACTTCACATATAATAAGTACTGAAAATAGTATATGTTTCATACCAATTTCATGTGTAACTTGTACCAAAATTGTATAGATTTCATACCGATTTTATGTGTAACGTGTACCAAAATTGTATAGGTTTCGTACCGACTGTAATGATTTCTCAAAATCAAAAATTTAACTTTTAATAGAGGGGTATTATAGTTGTGGGTGTTAGAGCAAAATTTTAAGTTGCAGTAGGGAGTTTGAATTAAGTTTTTTCTGATATAGAGATTGATTCCATAATTAAGTTTGGCAATGAAGATTTTTTTTGAGTTTCTCCATAATTTTCTCCCCGTCAGATGCATGAATAATTGAGAAATTTTAAAATACTCAAGTAAAAAATGTATTGTATATTGGAAATATGGTACATTTATTTTCTTAAAGGTTTTCATCACAAACCTTGCCAAATTGGCATAAAACGAGCGAACTTAATATATTTTTACAATCATTTCATAATTTTTAATTTTTATATTACTTTATTAAATGCTTCAAACCAAAAACAACGGTACCTTATATTATAACTATAAATATAATTATAAATATTTTTATGAGTTTCCCGTGGTCAAAATCAAATGACAAAATAGTAAAATTACGTTGTTCATTACAAATTATATAAAATTCACAGAGTCAAAATCACAGTTTTGTATTATCAGCATTCATTAGGATAACCACAAAACAAAAGCTTGTCTTGTTAAATTTCAGACTGATAAAGTTTTTAATGATTACTAATATCTGACCGTGCATGAACGTGTCACTAAATAACAAGTGTGGCTGTCATGATTGTTTTTTTATGTCGTACCGTTAAGGATTGCTATAAACGGTGGTCACATGGGATATGTGTCCAGAATTTATAGAAAAAACGTTATATCACATAATATCGCGCTTCAACTTTATACTTCTCAAATGATTCAGCTAGTAGTTTGAAATCATTCATTATATTATCAAGTGCAGAAATTAATTCTTGTTATGTAAATTCATCAGAGTCAAAATCGAATACCTCATTATTAGTTTGATTTTGCTCTTCGTCTGCCATTAAACGTTGTACATCATCTTCACTGTCATTGAATTAGTTTGAGCTCTCTGACTATGAATTAGTCTGAGCCCACTTGTTATTACTCTCTCCAGCTGAAAGAACCTTCTGATATATCTTCTTGTATCATTTCGATGTTTCTTCTTCCGATCATCACGGTGTCTCTCCTTCCTATCATCTTTCTTCGATCTGGCACACTCTACAATGAAGTGTCCAGTCTTACCACAATTATAGCAAGTATGGTCATTGTTAGCAGTTTCCATTCTCGGCTTATAGTTATAAGAAGATTTATAGTTCTTTTTATTTTAGTCATATAATTATAAATAAAGATAGCATCGTTACGCTTTTGTTCAACATATTTGTCTGAAGGAGTGGATTGGTCTAGTACAGCAGCAAGGGCTTTGGTTGGTTGAGAGGTAGATGATTCATTTCACCTATGGTGGCAAGCTCGAACTCATAGGCCTTGAGATCAGCAAACAGATCATGGAGCTCGAGTTTGTTCGAGTTTTTTTGATTCTCTCATGACAATGGTTTTGACGTTTCATTCCTTTGGCAGGGCTCTCATCATCTTTAATGCTATATCCATGTTGCCATAAGTCCTTCCAAGATAATTCAGCTCGATATGTAAATTGGTGAATCGCTCATCAAACTCATTGAGAGTTTCTCCATGCTTCATTTTTATGTTCTCATACTTCTTAATATCAACGGTCAGCTTGTTTTCCTTGGTAAGATCAATTTCTTCACATATTTGATTTAACGTTTCACAAATTTCTATCTCGGTACTGCAAGTTTTGATCTTACTAAACATGTTTTTGTCAAGAGTTTTGAATAGAATATCATTGGTCATATTGTCTAGGTTGGCATTTTTCTTTTCTTCATTTGTACATTCTGCTCTTGCTTTTACGATCATTTGAGCGACATCGCTCGTAACTTCAGCGACGGTATTTACTTTGAGAATCTTCATTGGTCAATCTGTGATGACTTACCACATATCATCGTTTTGTGTGGACAGATGAGCTTGCATGTGAACTCTCCAGTCATCGTAGTCCTCTTGAGAAAACATCAGAATCTTGTTGAACGATGCCATCAACTTGATTATGATTGAGAATACCGCTCTGATACCACTTGTAAGGATCGGATGAAAGTGTTTAGAGGGGGGTAAATAAACACTTTGGTAATTTTCGGTCTTTTGCGAATATGAGGTTGATTTAAACTGGGTTAACAGATGAGATCGATTTCTCAATCAAACTGGATTTCGCAGACTACTTTAAGGTTAGTGCGGAATCAATCTGTTGGGTTTAGGAAAATCAATCTAATGGCTAGAAACAAATATAAGGTGCTGAAATTAAATAGACAATAAATATTTTTGGAAGTCCAAAGGCAAATCCTTCCACGTCTCCCCTTCTTCCACTTAAGGAATGATTCAACTTGAAGATTTTGAGTAATACAAGATTTGTACAACCCCGATTAGGCTGGATTTACCAACTACCAGATTGAAACTCCTAGCACCCAACTATTATAAATCTGTCCACACACAACTCGTCTGACATTTACAAACTTACTTCACTCTTCTATCTTAGCATAAATACAAATGATAGAGTTGATTGAACAAGCACTATTGATCCTTAATGATCGAATAAAACAATAAGTTGTGCTTCGAATATGAGCAGATCGAAATATACTTTGCTTGAGAGAGTTGTTTGCTTGCTTCAAGCAGTGACGTCACTTATCAATTGACGATGAAATTCCATGTGGGAGAGGAAGTCGGACAAGTTCGATGGAATCAGACTTCCTCGAGGAAGTGTTATGTTCAGGAGCTAAAGCATGAAAAGTTGAAAAAGAATTAGGAGGAGAGCCTTGGAGCATGCGGTAAAAGAAGGAGAGAAGAGGAGGAGGTGGCCGAGGAAAGAATAGCCCCAGTGGAAGAGTTCCTTACTATTGTACTAGGTCACCCAACTAAGACCACAAAAGTGGGTTCCCAATTGGAACCATGGATAAAAGAAAAAGTGATTGAATATCTAAACAGGAATGTGGACTTATTCGCATGGAGTACCAATGACTTGACTGGAATATCCATAGAGGTCGCCGAGCATCACCTCAATGTGGAGCCTGATGCTCGGGCCATCAAGCAGAAAAGAAGACGTTTCGGACCCGAGAAAGGCGCCATCATTGCTCAGCAAGTAAATGAATTGCTAAAGTTGGTCATATCAAGGAAATCAGCTTCCCAATGTAACTCTCGAATGTGGTTCTTGTACCGAAGTCAGGAGACAAATGACGAATGTGTGTAGATTTTTGGGATGTGAACAAAGCTTGTCCGAAAGACTGTTATCCTCTGCCGAGGATTGATCAATTGGTAGACTCCACCACTGGACATGGATTATTATGCCTAATAGATGCATACCAGGGATATCATCATTTTGGCTTGAGAAGATCAACCTAAAGTTTGCTTTATCACGGCCGGAGGAACTTTTTGTTACGTGGTTATGCCCTTCGGACTCAAAAATGCAGGAGCCACTTATCAAAGACTGATGGATAAGATATTTAAATATCAGATTGGGCGGAATGTAGAAATGTATGTAGATGATGTTCTCATCAAAAGCAAGAGATCATTAGATTTGGTACGCGATATGGAGGAAGTCTTCGGCACCTTGCAAAAATATGGCATGACGTTAAATCCTGCTAAATGCACATTCGAAATTCATAGTGGAAAGTTTTTAGGGTACATGGTTACTGAAAGGGGTGTTGAAGCCAACCACGAAAGATAAGGGCAATTCAAGAAATGAATCCTCCTCTGACCCTAAATGAAGTGCAAAGGCTAGCAGGACGAATAGATGATTTGAGTAGGTTCATATCCTGATCAGCTGAGCGGAGCCTACCATTCTTCAAAGCACTAAGACAAGGAACTCGGTTCGAGTGGAATTTTCAATGCCACAATATATCTATATGTGGTCGAGGAGGTCATTAACTCAGTATTGGTCAAAGAAAAAGCAGGACAACAATTACCCGTGTATTATGTAAGCCGAGCATTACAGGGGGCCGAACAAAGATACAATGAGCTCGAAAAATTGGCTTTGGCCCTTATCACCACAGCCAGGAGACTTTGGCCATACTTTTTGTCCCATCATATTGTGGTAGTGACCAGTACTCCACTAGGAAAATTGTTATCAAAGGCATAAATATCTGGAAGAATGGTGAAGTGGGCTACCAAACTCAGTGAGTTCGATCTTACATATCAGCCCCAACTACTATCAAAGCTCAAGCCCTATCAGATTTCTGTTGGAGATGGCCCATATGCCCGAACAGAAAGAATTGAATCTTTTTTAGGATGGATTTGCTATTGTGGGGTCCTTGCTACTTAATCTTTTGTGTATCAAATCATCACACAATTAAAAGGTAGGATTAAGTTATAAGTCACACTGATTAAAAGTCATACTATGTCAGTTAATACATTATTCTCAAAACAGTGACATAATATACAACATTTACATATGAACAATCCTAACATGTTGATTTTCTAATAAGTTGTTCATCTCGCAGCTGAAGTCAACTCACAATCCCGGCCTTCCCCATCTATGTGTCCCTACATAAACAACCACACAACATGAGTATTGATAGTCAACCATCTCAGTTACATATCAATAAGAATACACAATACGATAAATAAACATCGTAACAGCTCAACTAATCATATCAACATAGATGAAGATCACGACGAGGCATTACAGCTACTCAGTCTGGAAGTGGTGAGGGGGTGGTTGTTATTAGTCCCGATGGGGAGGAGATAAAGGTTGCCATCCAGTTCGATTTTCATTCCTCAAACAATGAAGATGATTTCAAGGCTCTTAATAGCACTTGACGCAGGGGTTCAGAAGATAGCAATATTTATGGATTCAATGCTCGTGGTACAACAAGTGAATGGTGTATATAAAGTGAAGGAAGAGAAGCTGAATAGGTATATTGAAACTGCTAATGCACTGATGGGTAAGTTTCAAGAAGCCAAACTGACGCAAGTTCCTTAAGAAGAGAATAACCGAGCTGATGGGTTGGCCAAACTGGCCAATTCAATGCACGAGTGGAAAAACAGAAGTGTGCTGGTACAAGAGCTCTTGATCTCTCATATATCTGTCAATAGTATAATGAGTCTTGAGCCATGCATCATGGGATATTGGAGGGAGTACATCATTAAGTTTTTAAATAAGGGATAAGGATATCCCTTCTGATGTAAAAGAAGCAGCTCGGGTGAAAAGAGTGGGGAATTGGTTTGTGTTGATAGAAGAAAAACTGTTCAAGAAGGGCTTCTCGGTCCCTTTTTTACACTGTGTTTCTAACCAAGAAGGAGAATAGTTGTTGGAAGAAGTTCATGAAGATTGTAGTGGTAATCACTTGGGGTGAAAATATGTTATACCAAAAAGCAAACCGAGCTGGATACTATTGGTCTACCATGAAGATAGACTCTGAAGACGTTGTCGAAAAATATAGTAATTGCCAAAAAACATGTCAATTTATCACACGTACCAGCGGAAGTCCTTAATAGCAGCATCACTTCTTCTCTATTTGATCGATGGGAATGGATATTGTGGGACATTTTCCCCAAGCATCTGGACAATGGAAGTTTCTTTTAGTCGCGGTTGAGTACTTCACAAAGTGGGTGGAAGCCGAACCCCTTGCCAAGATCACCGAGGACGAAGTGATTAAATTCTTGTGGAAGAACATAGTATGTCCGTTCGGAATACCAAGGAAATTGGTCTCGGATAATGGAAGATAATTTTAGGGGAAGAGAGTTCAAGATTGGTGCAAGGATATAAAAATTACACAAGTGTTCACCTCTGTAGCTTATCCTCAATCCAATGGACAATGTGGGGTCCTCGTTACTTAATCCATTATGTATTCAATCTTATACACATGTGAGTATAAGTTAAGTAATAATACACACTGATTTAAGAGTTTTACTATGTCAGTTATTACAACAGTTACTAAATTCTAATAAAACCCTGACATAATATACAACACATGGACATCACATGTACATATACACAACCTAACGAAGTCAACTCCTAATCAGTGGTTCAGCTCGCAGCAGAATGCAACTCACAATCCCGGCTTCCCACGTCTATGAGTCCCCTACAGAAACAATCACACAACATGAGTATTGATAATCAACTATCTCAGTTCTATATCAATAAGAAAGACAGAATACGATAATCATCATCGTAAAAGCTCAACAGTGATTGTTCTGTATGCATCACCAAATGCAAATATGTCATGGCATGTCTCAACTATCAACCTATTATAACGGGACCAATGATATGCCTATCAGCTCAATATGTCAGTGGCCCAGCCTTCACGTCCCATATTGACAGCACATATCATATAGCCAAAGCATATGCCCAACAATAGCATATCTCTCATATGGCATCAACCGTATGCCTCAACATCATGAATGATGCAAATAAGATTCCCACAATCATATATCATAATCCCAACAGATAAAAGCAATATCACATAATCAAACCTCAATACTCGTACGTCAACACGTACCTGTCGTGCGACACAAAAGATATAAATCAGGCATCAATGTTTAACCGCCTCGTTGTCCCGTCCACTGTGATGATGCTACAACAATACCAATAATATATCATGTTAAAAGAGGTTGCACTATCAAATTCCACAACAACATAACATTGTTCAACATTTTAAGTCTACCGATCGATCGGTCACTCTAGCGATCGATCGATCCAATCATGCAACCCTAGCGATCGATTGATAAAAAGCTAGCGATCAATCGGAATTAAATCTGAATTTTAGACAAAAGCTACGACATTCTAGCGATCGATCGGTCACTTGTAGCGACCGATCGCTACATGAACCGCCTTACACATTCCCATGTTTCACCTATCGATCAATACGATCTTACCGATCGATCGGTAGACAGCAGAATCAAAACCATGGCGATTTTCATGTCTATCTTCATGGTGCTTTTCATAAACCTCATTTTCTACCATCACAACATGATATTTTCATACTTTAACAACATATGAACATGTTGGCAGAACATTACACATTGTTTCTTTGATTAAAACTCATAGAAATGCAATTCATGAATTTATAATCACTTAAACCATATCAACTTTCATGCTAATATGAAAACAACACTAGTAAAGCATCCTATCCACATGTTAAAAGACTCAATTCCTCACCAAGTAGCTTTCCTTCCACTTCTCACCAAGGTTCTATCTTGATTCCACACCAAAGCTAAGAAGAGGTAAGAGAGAATTGATAGTGTTGGTGTAGAGATTTGTGAGTGAAATGTGGTGTAGTATGTGAGTTTGAAGCTGCAACCACTTTATGTAGTAACAAAACAAATTGACATGTACATGCATGTAAAATCTCTCCCAAATGAAACTCACATGCCAACCACTCATGGTCTTCTCTTGACTAACTCATCAAGTCAAGTCCACATAACATACCAATGTTATTCCAACGGTTAACTATGTTCCAAACCTCACATGTCAAGTCACTCACTGCATATACATTATTCAACATATATCATAGGCTTATCATACTCGGTTTCACTTAAACTCGAGTTTACATCATGTCGTGCTTATCATAGAATGACGCAATCATCCGGTCAAACATGTCTAGTCATATCGAGGCATTACAGACAAGCTGAGGTGACGAAGCGGATCCTATTACATGGGATAAAACCATACTGGAAGGAGCATTGGTTGATGAATTACCAGGTCTATTATGGGCATACCGAACTACACCACGAATATCTACAGGAGAAACTCCATATAGCTTGGTGTATGGTTCGAAGGCCCTGATCCCCGCTAAAATCAATGTAGAGTCTTGTCGGGTACAACATTATAATTCTAAAAAGAATGAGGAGACGAGAAATTACAACTAGATAAGGTGGACCTGTTGAGAGAAAGAGCAGTTGCACGCACTGAAATGTACAAAATAAGGATCACCAATGCTTATAATCGGAGGGTTTGCCCAAGGGCTTTTCAAGTAGGGGATCTGATATGGCGAAGAGCTAATCCTGCAGGGGATGTAAAGAAAGTGGAGTCAAAATGGGAAGGCCCTTATAAAGTAAAGATAGTGATCGGAAGATGGGCATATAGACTGGAAGATTAACTGGGTCGAGAACTGGCAAGACCATGGAATGTTCATAACCTTAACAAGTACTTTGTGTAGTAATTTCGTTGTTGTTTTTATGATTTTAAGAGTACTTGGGATATTAATAAAATAAATCTGCTTTCGTATAAATTTGTTCAGAATTTTAGTAGTTTATTCATGGGATTGAGATGATCAGTTATTGTCTAAATCTAAAATTACCTAAATATTTGTGTTCGGAAAGTCGAGTATGTTTTATTATTGATGCTCGGGGTGTTCGAGCATATTCTATTGTGGGTTGATTTATTTGATCTAGTCCATTGTTGGCAGGTTATATGCGCGGTCGGAATATTTGATCCGTACTTGAAACTAAAATGAGACTAAGTAGTTGTGCTCGGGATGGTCGAGTAAGCTTTATTATTGATGCTCGGGATGTTCGAGCATATTCTATTGTGGGTTGATTAATTTGATCTAGTCTATTGTTGGCAGGATAAATGCGGGGTCGGAATGTTTGATCCGTATTTGAACCTAAAATGTGACTAAGTATTTGTGCTCGGGACGAGTACTTTTTATTATTGATGCTTGGGATGTTCGAGCATATTATATTATGGGTTGATTTGTTTGATCTAGTCCATTGTTGGCAGGTTAAATGCGGGTTTGGAATGTTTGATCTGTATTTGAACCTAAAATGAGACTAAGTATTTGTGCTCGGGATGTTCGAGTATGTTTTATTATTGAAGATCGGGATGTTCGAGCATATTCTATTGTGAGTTTATTTATTTGATCTAGTCCATTGTTCGCAGGTTAAATGTGGGGTTGGAATCTTTGATCCATATTTGAACCTAAAATTGGACTAAGTATTTGTGCTTGGGATGTTAGAGCTTGTTCGGAATTTTATTAGTTTATTCATGAGATCAAGATGTTCGATTCATATTTAAATCTAAAATTGCCTAAGTGTTGGTGCTTGGGATGTTTGAGCTTGTTTGGAATTTTATTAGTTTTATTCATGGGCTCGGGATGTTCGGTCTATGCTTAAACCTAAAATTGCCTAAGTGTTGGTGCTCGGGATGCTCGATCTTGTTTGGAGTTTTATTAGTTTATTCATATGATCGGGATGTTTGATCCATGTTAAAATCTAAAATTGCCTAAGTGTTGGTGCTCGGGATCTTCGAGCTTGTTTGGAGTTTTATTAGTTTTTTCATGGGATCGGGATGTTCGGTCCATGTTTAAACCTAAAATTGCCTAAGTGTTTGTGCTCGGGATGGTCGAGCTTGTTCAAAATTTTATTGGTTTATTTAAGTATTTATGCTCGGTAGGGTCGCGCTTATACATCATTGATGAAAAAAGATTACAATGGCAATGAAAATAGCAGAAGAATACAACTCTACTCTATCATTTAAAAATATCTTCAGGAAGATTGGCCAGAGCTGTTTTTTGTTCCAGAACGTCCGAAGAGGTGCTTTCTGGTGGATAACCCTTCGCCTTGTATTGACGAGTGCATGCCTCAAACCCATGCTTGAAAAATACGGAGGCGCGGTCAGACACCGCATTGCCATACTCTTCGACCTTCAAAAAATCAGCTTTCCTCTTCAACCAAATTTCCTCTACCCGAGCTTCAAAGGAAGCTTTCTCTTGAGCATATTGCTCGGATAGAGTTTTGTTGATTTCTTCAAGGTCAGCCGCCTTTTTCTCTAGCTCTTCGGACCTTCTTCGCTCTTCTTCAAGAGCCTTCTTGTCAAATTTGTGCTGCTCTTGAAGAAGGGCCATATTCTTCTGCAAATCCTCGCACATGGCATGAAACCGATCCAGCTCCTTGTGCCGAGCAGTGCTCTCTGCTCGGGTGGATAGAATCGGTTCAGGAGTTCACTCGCCATCATGTGGGTCTGCACAAGAATACACCTAAGTAAAGAGCAAGAACAAAAAGACTGAGAAAATTTTGTGAAAAGAAGTTGACTTACCTTCACAAAGAGGTGAAGAAAACCTTCACTAAGTTGTTTAAAGCTAACTCCCCGAGCAGCTTTCTATCTGGACTGTTGGGAGAAAAAGAGAAGGTGGATTGAGAGGTTATGGGTAAGGTTTTTTGAGGAAATTACGTGAGTAGAGTCGTCCTAGTGAGGAACATGTTTTCGTGGGGTAGGGCGAGGTTGGTTGGGAGCAGAAGAAGGGGCTGGTTGTGAAGAGGCTCTCGGATCAGGAGGTGGAGTTGCATGTACGATTTTCTTGGCAGGAGGAGAAACGGGGCCTTCGGGTGCTGCCTTCTTCCGAGGGCGAGTGACCAAGGTTTCCTCCTCGGGTTGGTCGGTAATGTCCGCGATTGGAGAAGCAGGGGGAGGGGCCACTGGCAAGGTCTCCTCAACCGAAGGTGTTGGGCCCTTTGATCCCGACGCCTGCCTCGAAGCTTGGCTCTTCGAGGATTTGCTTTTTCAGGTTGGCCAACATCCTTGACATTCATTTTCTCCTCTGCATAAAGGAACAACAGGGTTAGTCCAAGTGATAATTATTATTTGTGTAAAGAATAAGGTGCTCTAGTCACTCATAGAGGGGCATGCGTAGTGATGTGCCCTTCGGGCTCAGCAATAACAAGTACAACAACCCCTCGTCAATATGCTCTGCCAGGTCATAACACTGGTCATCGAGTTTTCGACGGACAGACAGATACAGTTCTTTCTCGAGGAGACCCTTGACGGATTTGGCCCTCGGGAGACTTTCCATCCAAAGCATGGGACAGTCCTAAGGCTTAGACGGACGAGCAAAAATATAAAATTTCTTCCACTCCTTAATTGAAGAGATGTAGTTCTTAAGGAAACCTACCCATGTTAGGGAAGAGAAGTAAAAAAGACATACTTTCTTTTATTTAATTGGAAAAAAACAATGACATGAATGGAAAACGTAAACCTCATCGGTGTTGGTCTAGATAAAATGGAAATAATCATCGGGGGTAAATGGGGGCGTGATCCCGAAGAGGGAGTAATAAGGGAGGTGCTTTCGAGGATCTCTCATTTCTCTCGGAGCGGGTGAATTGTTGACTGGTACGAATCCTCGACTCGAAGACTTCGTACCAAGGGACTTGGGCAGCAACCAAGCCCTGTTCTACATCCGTTTGTTCGTTCTCTCGACGAATAGCCGAGGAACCAGAAGAACTCAAAGTCTCCTCACTGTACGAGGATGTCGGTTGGGGCGGAAGATTGAAAGATTTTCCCCCCATGAAAGTTCTGCATTCATTGACTGCCCTCAAAGAGGAATCGTCGGATGAAGAAGACATACTGATGAACTGGGGGCTGGAAATTCCGAAAGAGAGAAGTGCTCATTTGTCTGATGCTAGCTCAGAAGCAGAATGAAGCAGGTGAATGAAATGAAGGGGAATGATGGAGTATTTATAGAGGGGACCAGGTGAACAGTCTTTCGATCTGCATTGTCCAAAATAAATCGAATGAATGGTCACAGACGAGCCTCGAGAAACTAAACGTCACGCGACAATTTGAAAATCTTTGGTGGGAAAAAACCTCGAGCAGGTCAGAATGTGGATTTTACCTCCAGGCGATAAATCGAGACTTCAATACTCTCGTCTCGCTTTACTTCAGGGGGTGAGGTGATGTCATATGATGAGTCATTTTCTTCAGTAAAATCACATGCAAGTGCCAAACAAAAGATATCCCGAGCAAAGGCCCCCGAATACAAATTGTCCGAAGAACATCAAAACCTGCTCGGCATAATGGTCAAAGGCTAGCGAAAAACTCGGGCGTAACTGCAAATCAACCGGCGCAAATAAACGTGTAGTAATGGAACGTGGATTTCTGGGACACGTTTTGAGCCAATAATGCCACGATCAGACGAGATCGTGTTCCAGAATTATCACATGCCAACCACTGGGATCAACACTATAAATACACGCATATGGTCTCATTGTAAGAGGTTGAACTTTCTAGGCAAGAAAAGACTCCGAAGAGAGCACATCATAGTCTTTTCGGTTTTTTCTCTTATACTGTTTTTCAGACGTTCTTGTTTTGTGTCGGAGTCCTGTAAATTAAATAAAAGTTATAGTGAAGATTTATAATGGACTAGGTCTCGTGATTTTTCCTTCGATTTGGAGGTTTTTCACATAAAAAATTATGGTGTCTTTCTTTTATCTTTCGCAAAACATCATAAACATTATTTGAACGTATACCTTTTTGATTCATGCCCACTATGTTTGCTTTTGGAAGACTTTTTGAATCTCCCTGTTTCGATCCAAACTGAGGGATGTTGACATGAATCTTGTAGGAGCCAATGCATAATTTATCCAAATCTCTTGCCAGACCTTCAACATTTTTCACATCAAAAAATCTTGCAAAGCCAAATCTTTTTCCTTCCTTATTTCTTTTTCTGGCTATGAACACTTCCAATATGGAGCCAAGTTTCCTGAACAACTTCCACAAATCTGCTGATACAACCTCATGCGGAAAGTTTGTGATGTAGTAACACACCTATCGACTAACTTTTGGACGCTTTACATGGGATTTAGATACTCATATTTTGGTTTGATCCCACTGTGAGTATTTTTGATTGAGACTCAGATGCACATATTTTGCTTAGGTTCCTCGTTGATTTTTAAGAACTTTATATTTATACTTATGTTTTATCATTATTTTTGTGTTTTATTGTTGCTTAACCTTTTGATGTGATGAGATCTTGATTTAGTTCTCTTTCTTTAGGGTGTTTTCTGTTGGTTGGTTTTCAATTTATATTAGCGATTTTTTACACACGAGGTGTGCATATCTAATTTTATGTAAAAATTTTAAAAAAACTTATATGGTATACAATTACAATATAAATATGTAATTACAAATATTATGTGATATGATAATATTGTAATTGACGATATTATTAAGAGTATTACAGATATTTTAAGAATATAGTATATTATGATAAATTGAAATTATTAAAAGTCTCAGTGATATTTCAGTCATTTTGTATATTGACATGCTGTTTGTGATTAATAAAAAATTTAGAGGTATATTGATAATTGTATGATCATATTAAAAGACCAAATAATTTTTCTAGCGTATTTCCTCTTTATAATATAGATATAGGTAGAATTTGTTAAAGTCCTGATACAAGCGGTTAAAAAAACGTAAATAATAATCCTAGGACTTAAATTGGACACGTACATTCAAAAATCCCCTTATAAAGTAAATAATGTCTACGTGGGTCCTGCTGTAGCGCCACCTCAAGTACGGTGGAGTGACTCAATACGGCTACCCATGTGATAGGAAGGTTCAAGAAGATTAGGAGATCCTTATCTACTTTAATTAATGTATACTTTAATTACATTAAACCACATTATACGAACATAATCTCAGTCATAGACGATACAATTTTATTAATCATTATTTAGTTGGTCGGCCCATTTCTCTAATACATCACCGCCTCTAACGTTCGTTATATATTTTCTTATCTTAATCATAACTAAGAAAAAGTATACATCTCAAGAGTTGTTGGAGTTATTAAGTTGAGCTAAAAAATTAGTCTTCGCTGAAAGTAGGGGTGCAGTGGCACGTATAGCATAGACTAGTCAAAAGTCAATTTATATCATTTGATATAAATTTTGCAGTTTATCTTATATTAGATTATTAATAAATATTTTACCTCATATGATTTGTAAGTAGATATTTTACCCATATATTTTATAAAACACAATACATTGTTCGTATCACACGTCATACATGAATATGATGTTTTGCACATATTTACAAACTAGTATAGGGTAAACTGACTATTTTCAAACCACGGGGAATAAATTACATATTTTCAAACCACGAGGAGTATGGTATTTCTCTTGTTGTTTTGATGGCAAAAATAGTAAATAATTTATATAATCAGATTTTCATTTTTTTTCTCAATTGATAATATAGTCAATATATTTAATTTTTCTTGTGATATGATTGATAAAAAAAAAAGTCTGTATTAACTTCAACTTGAATTAATTTCTTTTTTTCATCTTCTTTTAACAATAAAATATAATATATTAACTAAAAGCTAATCTACTTGGAAATATCAGCAACCATACGTACCACATACAACGAAAATATAAAACCACGAAACCAACATAAGACAAGCGAAAACGGGTCTTCCAGGTGGATATAGAAAGTAAAGCACCGCAAGATCAAATTTCTTTAGCAGAATGGGGCATGAATCACCGAAGTCAAACCCGGTCCCCTCAAATCATTAATCCCAGATTACAGAGAAGTAAGAGAACTGTCTTTCAAGACACGCGAAGGTATATATGTGGATAGTCGAAAAGCATAAACTGAGAAAAAGACGACAAATGTACAAACTCTTGTATTCAAAACCCTTACAAAAAATCATATCACTGGATGATATACGAACAATGCCCCGAGCAACAACGATTCTCCAACAAAAAACATGCAGCAAGAGCCTCGTTTTGGACCTGATTAATTACAATATTAAATTTATAAAAATTAAATGCTAGCGTTTTGGACCTCACCTTATGTCCGACCCTGTTCACAATGTAATATAAACTCAACTATTAAATCATTTAAGTAATGAACAAAGAATGTTATATAAATCAATAGAATATTCACAGATAGTTTATTAAATTGTTTTTTTTATCATGTTTATTAAATTGTTTCAATAAATACGATAATCCAAAAATCCGTGGTTGGGTTGAATTATTGGTTGGAAACATCAATAGCACGTGAAAAATAAGTGCCATTTGCAAAAAAAAAATTGTGTACCACCAAAAATAAATCAGAAGTAATTTATATTATTTTATATGAAAATAAATAAAAAGTTGTGCTATTATAAAATCAAAATGCATGGTATGTTAGTTTATTATTATTTTATTTAAAAATCTATTTTTAATATTAAATTGATGTATAAGTAGGGTCAAACCAATTGCATACAAATATTTCCCGCGGTAAAGAGGCAAAGTGGACGATTTAGTTGAGTTTATTTGATGAAGGAAATCTCAACTGTTAATATGCCTTCATCTCAACTATTAATATGCCACTTCAATGGTTGATGTATCTCGATACATTACCTCTGAGATAGTAGTTTTTTATTTAATGATTTTCTTGACATCTCAACTCTTGAATGGTATTTCTATTAAAAATATATAATTTTATGATTAATATGCTCCTGATGTTAATATCAATTTATCGGTGGCATAGATCAAATTTTTTGAATACTTCTATGTTACCCCCATATGCACTACACCATGGGAGATAGCAACCCTTAGATGATCATCTTTCACCCAATATTTGGGGAGCAGATACATATTCAAGGGTTATGGTACCCCCATGAGGTAGTGCCCACGAGGGTTGCCAAAAGGGTAGTGTTAATGACAAAGCATGAAATGTTGCTTCCAAAGAAATTTTTTAAAATTTCATGTATACCCTTAAAGCAATTTACTAAGCTTGTTACTTCAACACGATTCGTTTAAAATTGGTATCAGAGCCTAGGTTTATTCTGGAAATACTATAATAATATCTTGAATATTAATTTGTAACATATACGGAGGAGACGATTCAAGAAATATTATGGATCCGAACGAATGTTCATGGTGCAAGTCATACAGGTGGTACTTCCAGAAATTGAAAGAACTAAATCAAGGATATATGGCTGAAGCTAAACACTTCAACCAGAAATGGAATATTCTACTGGACATTGGTGAGCCCAGCTAGCATATCTCAGTATCAAGAACAGGAGAAGGTGGCGAGGAACATTTACATGATGAACATCAAGCAACAATTCGAGTTAACCGAGGCCCATGAAAGAGATCATCCTGAGCACAATCACATAATTCTAGATCTCAACCCACCCCTCAACAGGATCCGGAACAGACGAATAGGATGGGAGAACCAACTTTTCGGGAAATCGAGCAGGATTCTTCTAAGATATCCCAAGAACTTAGAGAGATCCAGAAGACAGTGCAGCGTTATGGATACATTCAATACCATGTCCCTACACAGATCCATCAGATTCAAAGTCAGATGGAGGTTATGATTAAACATCATGAGGAAATTCTTGAAAACCTTCAAGATGTTCAAACATAAGTTAAGGAGCTGGAATCAAGACCAAGTTCTTCAGGAAGAAAGAACGGAGGATGGCTACCACCGTCCTATGGAACAGAACCCCTTTTACACCAAAAAAAGAAAGCGGTGGTGGTCCGAAGGCCTTTGACAAAGACTGAAAAAATGATTGCAATCCTACGAGGAGAACCGTACTTTCCACAAAGTATTGGAAAGAATCAACCTGAAAGATCTAAGTAATCTTGTTGATTCATTTACAGGATTGAATCTCGTAGAATTCAAGACGGGAGAACTTGTAACAAGACCTCCACCACAAGAAAGTTTCGGGTCACACACTCCACCCGAAGGTGATCAAAGTATGCCGCCTAGGGAAGATTTCACCTCAGCAACTTTAGATCCCCCAGTTGGAACAAGGAATTGTTCCCGCAAACCATATTTACATCAAACACCTTACGGGAAATCTCAGTTAGATCCAATCCATCAATATGGACTTATGCTCAACATGGATATCTTGGATTTAAAAAATAGAGAAGTTCTTATTGATGAATGGGCTTCAGCAACGAGAATAGCAGCAGGAACACTTGATCTAAGTAAAGAAGGATTCATTTTACTTCTTAAAATGAGTTTGGAAGGATCGGTCAAGATTGCCTGGGAAATGGGAGACCCAGGTACCAAAGAAGAAGTTTTAGCCAGAGAGTTCCTAAACAAATTGTGGACAAGATGGCAAAATTCTTTAAAATTTCTTTCATTGGAGTAAGCTACTTCGAATGAATGGAGGAAGAGAAGGCTAAAAAAGATAGACAAGCTATAGTTAGCCTGTAACTACATGATATTTGTTATGTAGACGAGTATATCAAACTCTTTATAGAGTATAGATGGAAGGCAAAGATAGAAGAAAAAGATGCAGCAGAACTGTTCTTTACCAAAATACCGAGCCCATGGAGAGAAATGCTTATCGAGGAATATACAACCCATGCAATCGAGACGATGTCCAAGAGAATGTCATTTCTTAAGGTAAAGCTCGCAGAGTGGTGCTACCAAGAAAAACTCCAAAAGAATTACAAGAAGCTTAGAGGAATTAACAAAACAGCTCATCTTTGTTGTACATAGAATGATATCCATATAATCATTGGAAACTACCCCAAAAAGGCGAAAGTTGAAAAAGCGCAGAGCTCATCCTTATGCCCGAGGAAGTAGTTCAAGAAGAAGTAGGTCTTCATAGAGACCTAGAAAGTTCTGGTCGAAACAAAATGCCCTAAGTTACAGATCTGGGCAAAGATCATGACCAACAAGGAGTATAACTTTGTCAACATGTTCTAATCAAGCAAGTTCTAGCAGAGCACCGATAAAAAGAACTTTCAAATGCACTCATACTGTGCGAATGAAAGTGTGATATCCCCGAAATAATTATGTGCATTTGGGCATTAATTATGTTTATGTGATATTTATGTGTTAATTAATTTAGTGTTGTATTAATTGATATGATGAAATGCTTAGTCATGCGGTGGGCGTGACCTGGTAGTGCATTTTAGGGTGCATGTGATGCATGTTGAGAATTTTGGTGTTAGCATGGTTTATTTGTGGTGGTTAAAGATTATTTTGGTAAAGCATGTTTTAATCAAGGTTATGGTGCATTTTTGTAAAATGCTTTTAAAATATCATGTTGGGATATTTTATACATCATGCTAACTAATGGGGTGCCATTTTAACCTTTAAACCCACTTATACCCATTACCCCTCTTTAACCCTCATTTTTTATCAAACAACTCATAACCCTCATTTCCCCAAACCCAAAAATCGTTTATTGCTTGGAGGAGGAGGAGAAAGTCTTACAAAAACTTGGATTGTTAGATTTCTTGGTAGAATTTGAAGCCTTGAAGGGTATGAACATCTCCTTGTTTGGTTTATGATGTTTTGTGTTTGAAATGGGTTTATATTAGGGATTTGAAATGGGTTTGTTTTTGGGTATATGTTGTATATGGTTGGGTTATGATTTTTTCGAGGTGTTTTATGTTGGTTTTATGGGGTTATTATGATGTTGAGTTGTTAGGAGATTTTGGTTTGAGGTGTGTATGGTTGGAGCTTTGGTTTCATGCTCAAAAATGGTGGAAATCACGCACACAGGGCGTGGCGATCGATTGCTATAAATGGAGCGATCGATCGCCAACAAGCCATAGCAAAAATGGGTACAAGCGATCGATCGCTATAAGTGGAGCGATCGATCGCCAGCAGGCAGATTTTGGGGAATTGAGTTTTTTTATTATTGGATTTTTGGTATTGGGCTATTATTTGGCTTCTAATATTGGTTTGTGTGATTGTGTATAACCATCCAAGGTGGCAACACAGCCAAGAAAGTAAAGTCCTACCAAATCCTACTTTTGGAAAGGTACGTAGAGAGATGTACGGGCGCCCAACGGTACATGTATCTTATATACTCATTGGAATATGCATTGTGGATGCAAGTATATATTGAATTGTGCATTGTGGATGCAATTACATGTTGAATTATGCATTATGGTTGCATATGTGTATGTTGAACAATTGGTGCACATCCCATGAGTCATGGTTATATTTGAGTGATGATTTTAATGCTTTGTCGTTGTCACTTGAAGCGATGATAGAATACTTGTCACTGTCATATAGTAGCGAGGAAAGAATATTTGCCGCCAAATGTTGAAGATAGGGTATTGCCGCATGTCGCATTTGAGCGAGGTTATTCAATGCCGCTAATATGTCAAAGCGATGGGTATTAGTGCCGCTGTCATGACAAGCGATGTGCATTAAAATACACTGTTATAACAGACTAGGGATTGGTGATTGGTGAAAGTGAAATAGTGATAGGTCATGACATTTGTGGAACCATAAAATAATCCATTGATTATACTCATGAGTTATGGTACAGGGACAACCAAAAAGGGAGCGTTTAAAATGCATTGGAATACATGAAGTGTTTGTATTTACGGTTTATGCATTTACGCCTTATCATGTTATGTTGAATGTGGATTATTATTTGCTCAGGATTTGGGGGTTGTCCTTGTAGGTACATTTTGGCATTAAAGGGGCTAAGGACGGGTTGAGACGGTGAGCTTGTGAAGAGCGCTTTTGATATGGAAGGACATGATTACTTTGTATAGTTTCTATTCTAGGAGTAGTGTAAAGCTATAGTTATTAATATTCATTTTGTAGGGAATGTAATTAATCCATTTGGAAGTCCTTAACTTGGCATGTAATTCTAAAAGCTCAAGGCCTCAACACGAACTTTTATACTCTAATTATACATGTTAGCTCTACTTATGCCTTTAATTCTCACTTAAGGAACTAGGGTCCTTACAGAAAGTTTCAAAGATTGTAACTGCTGGACATGCGGAGCAAGAGGACATATCTCTACAGATTGTCCAGAAAACCAAAGTCGTGGAGTAAGACAGTTCGAGCATACCAAGGAGTTTGAGGATGCTGTCTATTTTCAGGATTTGGTACAGGTGTATCAATTTGAGGATATTCCCTCATATGAAAGCATCTACGAAGAAGAGATCTATTCTGATGATGGAGGTGAATCCAGCTCAGAATCATAGTGAATGAGAGTTCCTTCAGCAAATGATCAGAGAAGACCCGTCAGGATTCCTCTCTCATACAACTGTTTCTCATAGAACCCTTATGAGGATAATGAAGGAAGAGCCAAAGCTTCAGATGTATGATGGATTTACAATTGGAGCAATGAAAAAAGCCATGGATATGATTCATCTTCGAACCATGAAGCATCAGATTTTACCATAGGGTAACACCATGTGAATTTGTGTGATCGCGGTGGAATTCATGAGAAACCAAATTGAGATGCAATTAATCCCCTACAGAGAAATCCAGGAGATTAAGAACAAGGTTAAAAGAGAAGTTGCTAACACGCTCTCATGGGTTCATATATGAGCCATTAGAGTAATCATCAAGGCAACTTTCAAGGAAGGAATTGATTCGCCACTCAATCTGGCAATCTAACCAGTTGCAGGAAATTTGTTTGCTGGAAAGATGGCTTTCAACATCTATCCTAGAATTGCATATAATTTTGGAGATCGAGATTTCAACAAGGTTTTAAAAGAAGTGATTTGATGAAAGAAGGGAACATACCTTACTCAATCACCTACAAGGTGTCATACGCGCTCTCAAATACTCATCATTCAGAAGTATTCTTGAGAAAGCAATTCATTGAAGTCCCTAGAATCTTCGAAGATTTCGCCAAAGCAGTATTGTTTGACATTATTGATAATTCGACATAGGAGAGATCGACATGAGGATACAAGATCAACTTGTTCTGAACAGAAGCAGGAGCCTTATGATCGAGCCGAGAATGGTGTCTTTCCAACAAGACAGGTTAATCAGCAACTATCCGGGGGAAAAACAGAAGGCAGTCTCGAGCAGAATTCAGAAAATCCCTGATGTATTCAAAACAACAGGAAAGCTGAAATGCCCAGAAGGCTTGAGAGAACTGCAGATAAATTTTGACATTGCGGAAAGATAATATCTTCCCATGTGATGTCCTCTACTATTTGCAACAACCTACAGTTGGCAGATATCAAGAAAACCTTCAAATTGGTGAAACTAGTCTAACAATTGCAGGAACTGCAGGAAGAATCCCAGAACAGCTTATTCTAGAGATTGAATTTCTCGAGGAAAATAAACCTTGGAAAAGATTACAAGACGGAATGGAATTCACTGTGGACGAAAAGAGATATAGGATCAGATGACCACCAGTCCATTCTCAATATACATCTCCATCGGGATGTTATATGCGAAGTATCGGGCAGAATATTTTGCAGCCTACATAGATTCTGTAGCTGGAATATGTACTGCCAGACGTGATATCTCCCCAAAGAAGTTGGTGAAAAATTACCAGTCATTGCCGGAAGAGACTTTTCAAAGAGGATCCTTATCCTTAATGAAGGAGTCCAAGGAGCGGATATAATAATCAGATGAGCAGGCGGTACCCCATGGTACAAAGTCAAGACTCCACCTATTTATTTCCATGATACATGCACTGATATGCTGCTAGGAAACAATTTCCTATAGATTCAAACGATTCACTCAGGAGAACGAGTCATGGAGACTTATTTTCACAACCCTTTGTCATCATAAGATCATTGTCCAGTGACTATGGGAAGCCTTTCACCAGAAGGTCCCAATTAATTTTCGCAGCAAGCTTGGTGATGAAGATGAAGGCAGACTTCGACACCCAAAGATGAAGGATCATCGAAAATTTGGCAAAGCGATTCTTCAACTTTGACAACAAGGAACTAGCCAAAAGCGAAAAATGACTTTTGACGGTGTAAATATCATGTCATTCAGATAACAGAATGAAGATGTAGATGAAGATAAAGAAGAGGTTATCACAGACATCTTACTGTTACTGAAAAATGCATACATGAGGAAACCATGCAACCTGAAGCTACCCTCGAAGAGCAGATTACTCTTGAGGAAGTAAAACGGAAGATCCAGAGGAACTACAATGAGGATCCTCTAGCATGGTGGGACAGAAACGAGCATACAGCTTCTTTGAAGGTGAAAAGTGGAAGAGAAAATGAGTTTGTAAGGTACAAACCGATCCCCATTGAAGATCAGAAAGATATGCAGGTAATACTTAAGGAACATCTTGACCTTAAGTTAATATCAGCATGTGTTTCTCCATACAGCAGTCCGGGATTTCTCGTACGGAAACATGGAGAAATAAAAAGAGAAAAACCAAGATTGGTAATCAGTTACATAGGTATCAACGAGATCTTGGAATTCGATGGATATTATATCCCAAGCAAGGAACATTTGGTAAATAGCATCAAGAATGACAAAGTGTTTTCTAAGTTTGATTGTAAGTCTGGATTCTACCAGATTAAGATGGAGGAAGCAAGCAAAAGGTTCACAGCATTCTCCACACCACAAGGACACTACATCTGGAGTGTCATGTCAATGGGATTGGCAAATGCTCCCCAGATATATCAAAGGAAGATGGACAATCTTTTCAAAGATTACTTCAGCTTCATGTTCGTGTACATTGATGATATCCTCATCGCGTCAAGAAACATGAAAAAACATCTTAAAATTTTTGAAATCTTTTCAGATGTTTGTTACAAAGAAGGATTAGTGCTCTCCGAAAGGAATGCAGTTATTGCTACAAGACAAATCGAATTCCTCGGAATTGAGATCGATGAACCTGGAATTATCTTGCAGAATCATATTGTAGAAAATGTGCAAGGATATCTAGATGACCTCAAGGATTTAATACAATTTCAGAGTTTTCTGGGAGTTGTTAATTTTGCTGGAATGTTCATCAACAATCTAGCAAACCACCGGAAGGTATTCAGTCAACTACTCAAGAAAGATGTTAAGTTCGAGTGGAATGAAGATCACGGACGAGCTGTCAAACATCTTAAAAAAGTGTGCAGGCAACTACCAATGCTTGCAATTCCAAACGACGAGGATGAACTTGTATTATATACAGATGACAGTGATCATTTGTGGGATGCAGTACTTATAAAGGTCACACCAGAAGGAGAAGTGTCATGCAGATATTCCAGCAGTTTATTTGACAAATAGCGAAGTTATCAGATGGCACATCAATGAGAATCATCTTTGCAGTTTGAAAGGCTTTTAAAAAATGACCATTATTCTTACTTGCAAAAATGTTTCTTAAAAATAGATAATATTAGTGTTACTATTTCTGAAAAATAAAATTGAATCAAAACCAGAAAAGGCTAGACTTTTAAGATGACAAGGTGAATGCCAATATTATGATTTTGATATTGTCATAGTGAAATCTGATAAAAACGTTCTTGCAGATTTCTTAACACCAGATGGAGGGACACATTGCTAGCGATACCCTCAAACGAGTGAGGAATCTCAGGGAAAACCTGGAGATCCTGGAACGAGACTTTGGGAAACTTTATCTTAATGCTAAGTTCGCTGGACGGCTTCAACGAGCAGATCATGAACTTGTTACTGATCACATAGGAGCATGCTTTCGGGACCATGGATGTTTGTTTGAAGTCTTGAAAGGGCTCATCCTCCAGGCCGCATCCTCCAAGGGATTCAAGTACCCCTGTCATGAGTGCTACATATGATGCATTCCTTGAGTATGTACAAGCTGTAGCGAATGTTGAGGGTCAGATGTCATCACAATCTGAACCTTCAAGTCAACCCAGCACCTCTGGGGTAAAAGATGGAAAGTTGAACATTAGGCCAATGACTGGCACATATAAGGTTGAAACTAATGATGATTTAGTTTCTTCACCTATGCAGGATTACCAACGCACTTGGAAGAAACTAATAACCTGACGGGTATCAACCCAAACAAAACTATTGTTGATATCTCCGGAAAATATCCGAGGGTTTGGATGAAGCCAGGAAGCCACCCAAACAAAGTTCAGGAATGGTATAATTTTGGAGCTCTTGCTTCAGTTTATACTGTTGGACCAGTATTATCTGAAATTTCAAAATTAGCAAAAGGGACCAGAGAAGCTGTTCACGAGACATTGGTCAATAATCAACTTTTGGCCAGAGGAGATATCTTGGAGTTGTATTTTGTCAGTGCTGCTCCAGAACTAGCAAAGAAGGGCTTCATTGAAGCTTTTCATTTTATCAAGCTCAGCCAACCAGATGGGAACGCCTTAAAAAATATAAGAATGACACTACCAGACGGTATACCAGTTTTTGCTGGAAGTGTCATAGAAGATGAAGTTTCAACCAGACGCGCATGGGGTCTTTGGGTTTGTCTAACCAAGATGGACAAAGTCAAATACTCATTTAAGATCTTTCAGAATTCAGCCAACGGTACTTTCATGCTGAATTCCATGACAGGAACATCAACGAGATTTGCTAAAGAACTCTTCGAAACAAAGAGGAGAATTCTTTGGGAAAACAAGATTCCGGCAGGAAAAGAAACTTACCAGAAATTCTGCAACATGGCACACATTGGCCGATGGACAGATCATATTTGCCAACCATGCCCGGAGCAGAAAGAACCAAAATTCGGGAAAGAATTCCGATCCAAACTCGACAGATTAGAGGTCGGAAAAGACAAAAGACCTGTTGACAAGAGAGCCCGTTTTCCTAAAGCCCGGTGACCACAAAAACCAATAATGTAAAGATTCCCCGACTAAGAAAAAAGTGTGGACCATTAAAAATTAGTGCGATAACTGTTAAACGCACTCGGACAAAATAATGGATCACTCACAAGAAAAGATGGCACACTCAGACAAATATGTCAAACCACGTGAAAGTTAAGGCGCACTCACAGGCGCACTCAACAATTATCAATATTTGAAATCCAAAGTTCAAGTCCGGATTCATGCCTATATAAAGGCATTCATTCAGGAAGCTAAGGACATCAAAAATTCTCCATTGTTTTCTGAGAATAAAAATTGTAACCTCCAAGCTTTGTAATCTTTCAGCTTTCATAGCTTGGTAATATTTTCTTTCTTTCTTATGTTTTTAGTTTATGTGTTCTTGAGTCAATCATCATCTTTATGAGAGGCTAAAAAAGTCTGTCTCCTCCCAAAAGAAGACATTTTAATGTAACAAATATTATAAGTATTTCCAGAATAAAAATAAGGTTGTTGTCCATCTATCTCCCAGATTTCTTTAAATCTTTCATATATATGGTTTTACTCTACGCCCTACGTAGGAACGAAACAGGGTTGTGCTGGCTATTGCTGAAGGATCTCTAACAGAACCAACGATTGCAAGCGTGTAGTTGGTGGTGAGTAGCCATCGTAAATCCTGATTGAGTACCCGGCAATAGTTTGGTCAAAATGGTATGATTGGTTTGTAAAAAAATTATTGTAATACGGAAGCATGATGGGCCTATTCTTTATTTTCTTCGAATCATGAAATGTAAGTCAATATGACAGAAACTGAGAAATTTCATGTTCATAAAATACTATTTTAATAGAGTCGAAGAAAGGAGGAATATAATTGAAATTTTTCTAAAATTACTTTGGCAAAAATAAATATTACGCCTTGCGAAAAGTATTTCAAATTTTCCATTTAGTTCCAACTGGGATTAATGACAGGTCAACCACAGACAACTGCATCCAGTCCAGACGTGTTTGCTTCTCTCATTTACTGCCACGTAATCAGAATTAGTTAACCGTGGGGCCCAACTATAATTTTGTCGTTTTTGCATTATTATATTTATGTATTAAAATTTTGTGTCTAATAGGATAGGGTCGATTTTCTTTCAAGGCACCTTAAACAACATATAAATATAAAATTCCAAATTTGAAAAAATTATTAATTAAAATATTTTTACTTTTATAATCAATAGAACCATTTTGATTTCATATCTTAATATTTATTGAGGTATATACTAAACTATACATAATTTGGTTTATATCAAAAAACAATCCGATTTTTATTCAAGTTTTTTTAAAAAACTGCGCATGAGAACCCCACCAAATAGTGGCGACATATGTTTGTTTCTTTTAAAGATAACTTGAAGTATAAATCCATGTAATGTAGCTATTTTAAAAGAGGTTCATCCATTATTATTCAAAATAGATGTCAAAAGTTATAACAAATCTTTTCTATATGGGATTCAGCTGTTATTTTTTTCATATATTGATGCCATCGCTATTATTTGAATAACGAACTTATCATTTTTCAATTATCTTAACAAAAAACTATATGTTTGGTAGTTGGAGGTACAATAATTGCCTATGCTATAAGAGTGATCAAATCGTGTCGCTTGAACTGTTGTAAGATTTAAGAGGTTTGAGTTGCACCGTTTTCACAAGCTATAACGTTTAGTTAAGCGACAAACGGTCGAATTTTGATACTATACTATATTTTATACCTGAAAATTTAAAAAGATCCTATAAATTGTAGTGTTTTATTTTACATCATAAGGTAGTATTGTAAACAAATCGTATATTTGTACAAAAAGTATTTGTACAAAAAAGTATTAGATAATTTAAAGATTTGTTGATCCAATGGTTTGAAGTTTGAACCGTCATTGAAATAGTAAAAACAAAGCAAGGTCTACCCCCCATGAAAAGATTGGGAAATTGGGTGTATGGCAGCTATCATGCATTAAAGTTCTCAAATAATATCCACTTGCTTTCATTAATATTAATTTTTTTCACCACCAAGGAATAAATATTACATGCATTAAATATGTCGCATTGTAAAAATTCAACATAAATTTCTATATAATTATTAAACCACGTTAATAATTCAAATACACATATTTTAGGTTCATCCAAATAAAAATACAGAGATTTAATGGAATTAAGGTTTTTTTGGTTTTACTTATTCTTGATAGTGTTTGTAAATACTTGTAAAAACTGTCTATCTGCTTTCCGGATAAAAAATATATATTTTGAGTGTTTGATTGCATTGCTTATGATATTGCTTATCTACAAAAAAACAAGTAACCGTCAGAAGTAGATAAACAAATTATGAGATGTTTTAGACTACTTTAAGTTAAGTGATGTCAATTTTGTAATGAAATTGAAGTTCATTAATTTGATTTTTTAGTTTAATATCAAGAACCTACGATTTATGCTTAAAATTAATTTTTTCTAATTTTAAGTAAATATAAGATAGAAGTGATTTGAATAATCATATGCAAACACTATCCCAGCTTGATACAATTTGTGTATTTAACTAATTATTATATTTAAAATAAGTTTGATTGTATATTTCTCGGGGTTGTGTAGGGATAGATGAATTTATATTTGGGAGAAAATTAAATTCATAAATTTAAATAACTTCATTATGTGAGAAATCTGAAATCTATTATATAGACTTACGAGATAAGAGCAATTTCATGTTATGTTCATAAATTTATAAATATTCAAACTTTAAAATTCATCTTTAATTTATCCTTTCCTTATAATAATTTAAATATTTGTAATGAAAAAGACAGAAGCTTGTCATGTAGACATTGGGATTCCAATCTTTGAATGGATGGTTGTTGAATAGTACAATATTTAAAGCAGTCCGTACCCCAACTGAAATACAGATCACATTATTCCCGCTATCGTGAGCCGTGGGCATATCTTCTGCCCCAATACTACGTTCACACACTAAGAACAAATTATACGACCAAATGGAATATACAACATAAGAGCATGATAGGGATGCACTTAAATTATTTTTTTATATATATTATATTTTGTCTTCACTTCAATTATTTTTTTATCTTTTATCTTTTATGCCACGTCCCTCGATAAAAAAAAAAACTTATAAAATATAGGGATTCAAATGTCGTGATTCCCATTTGATCTCTCTGCTAGTTAGCCAAAGTTATCATTTTTTTGGGTTTTATCTTTTTCTATTTTACAAGGTCTTGTGTTGTTGAAAACTTGTACAATTCTTCTTGTTTTTTTCCTGGCCCCTCAGAACCGCCACCAAATAAATCGAGTGATTTGCATAGATGCCAGATTTCTGAAAGAGCAAACCAACAAAACCCGAACCCAAGATAAACCCCCCACAAACAAGGGCGAATGTATGTGGAGTGGAGGGGGGCAGCTGCCCCCCCTCAGAAGTTTTGTTATTATATATATAGTTGCCAGCTATTCAACAAACATGGCAATATGGTCTAGCGGTGAGGCACTTACTTTCAGTGTTCTGACCCGGTTTCGAATCTCATCCGGAACAATTGGCAATTATATTTTATCCATGTCTACACACACATACTATTATAATTTGTTGCGGATATTGGGAAATGATATTTAATATTTTTCATTTATATTTTATCCATTAACATATCTGCACACACACATACTATTATAATATGGGCATAAGTGTAACGTGACATATTTACATCTCCTATGTTGCAATGATGCAATATCTATAACAAATTTTTTTGTCCGTAAATCAAATGATTTCCATTATGAAACAATACAGATTAACTATTCATGTCCTTCCAATCCGGAAACATTTAGCGGTGTAATAATTCAAATTCACTTGTAGACATAAATATCAATAAAAAAACATATCACCACAAAGTACTCTCTTGCCACCTCGACACTCTTATAACTCTCTCATAGAAAATAATGAGTATCTTAAACATGTAAAGAGCATGCTCTGGCCTTTCTTGTAATTGAGCAAGACAATTCCTTAAATATCAATTAACCGAGCATTGTAATAATTGTATTATTACAATTAAAACTGGAAATCAAGCAAGTATATTTCTTGAAATAATCTACTGTAATTATTTACCTTATGGTTTTTACCTACAGTCTTTATACTTGGATGTTTATCATGGACTTTTGGTTATATTTTTATATCATTAACTTTTGCCCCCCCCTCGATCAAAATCCTAGATTCGCACCTGCCCACAAACTTGTACATTCTTTGATTTATGTATAGTTGTATGTGTTTGGTTATCTGATAATTATTTGCCAAGTCCTTTTTTATTTACATGATTAGTGCGTAATCTATCGAAGATTATGTATCTGTTATATTTTCTAGATTGAATTTTGTCATTTCTGATGATAATTAGTTTTGATGTGTTACGACAATTTGTCAAATAAATAAACTTTATCGATTTAGTTATGATTTTTTTAAATAATTTTGTGAATTAGGGTTGACGTGGTCAATCTGTGATAGCAAGAGACCTCATCAATTATCTTACACTCCTCCTCGTATGCTATAATATAGTAATTAGTAAAAGATTTATGCACACACTTAATAGTTATTAGATAAATTCTTGTTATTTTCCATAAATTGTTGGTACTGTTTATTTAAATTGAAAGATTGAACCAGTTTAAACAATTGTAATAAGAAGAGAAATTATACTATAAACAAACATCAAATAATCAAACTACAAAAGCATTAAACTTACAGCAGTAGTTATAAAGTGAAGACTTAATCACAAGAATTTGGAAACAATTCTGGACGAGGTCACAGCAAGCCGTGTGCCCGTAAACTCAAAATTGCCCGCCTTAGCTTCTGGCCTCCTGGACAAGTGAATTCCAAGGTACAACGTCCACTAACCTCTGTTCGGATTGAAGCAAAACTCCGAGCAGACTCCCTCGAACACTAACAGTGTACAGTACTCTCAAAACATAATGCTATATGTATGTATGAAGATTTTTGGAATGAAGAAAGCATAGAGCTGGTGCAGCTTATATAGTTGAGCAGCAGACCTCTCCGAAGGTCACAGATGAAACGTCTCAATACTTAGCATCAGATTAATCCGGATTTAAGTCTCACACTTAAATCTGAAATCAGTTCTACAGATAGGTGAAAAGTCTCAAACTTAACTCAGCAAAATATGAAAAGTCGCGGCAGCGGCGCTGCGTGGCGAGTCGAGTCGAGTCTAGACGAGACGAGACGAGACGAGCCGTGCCGAGCCGAGCGTACGGACGGACGGCGCCCGAGGGACACCCATCTTTTTTACTTAACTATACTCTATTGATTTGTATCTCATTATAAACAAATCATAAATGTCCCAATTTCTCAATATGAGATTTCTTTAGTCTAATTGATTATTCATAATTAATTTACCTTAATTTTATTTTCATTAACAAAATTATACCAAATTATTGGGCTTTTATTCATTAAACCCAATAATTAATCACAAGAATCCCCCACATGAATGCAATATGGCAAAAAAATTACACAATGCACCTAGATGAAGATTTGAGAGTACTTTGAGAATTCACGGCATCATGATTAGGTGGTGGTTAATCCTGAACCTTCCTTAGTAAAGTATCATCGGATATACTTGTCAACCAGTGGACGTGATGCATTGAACTGTTCGACATTTTATATATAACAAGACAACAATACTCATACAGCTTCATCTCCACACAAGTATTGGTTCTTTTGTTGTCCATTTTGGCACTGGACTGTCTTGGATGTTTCATCTAATGCTCTAGAGATTTAGACCTCAGATCATCTCATAGAAGCGGCCCCTTCACATTCGATATAGGCGATTTCTCCTAAAGAGTATCCTTTCATACCCCACTTTAATATCTCAAGATAGAATAATCATTAAGAGCATGAGCTCAGCATTCCCAAATACAGGTTTATCACTCTGTCATCACAGGAATAGGTAAGGAACTCAATTTTTCGAGTGTTTGTTCGATCCGCCCACAATTCGGTTTTCCCATTGAACCTGCAAATTGGACTTTACAATTCAGGTTGGGTTGCCATCATGATTGGAAATCAATTTCATAGGCTTCAACCCCATTTCCCTCGATGAAATCTCTACTCGGTCTCTCGTTAGACCTTTCGTAAATCGGTCCGCAATATTTTCTTTAGACTTCACATAATCTAAAGAAATAACATCGATTTCAGTAGATTTCTTCTGCTGCAAGATCTAAAGCTATGAACTCGGATTCCATAGTTGATCTAGCAATGCACGCCTGTTTGCATGATTTCCATGAGACAGCTGCACCTCCAATTATAAAGATATATCCACTCGTGGACTTTATATTCTTGGAGTCCGAAATCTAATTCGCATCTGAGTACCCTTCAATTACTGCTAGATATCTCGTATAATGTAGTCCGTAGTTAGTAGTGTATCTTAGATATCTAAGAACTCGAACTACTGCCTTCCAGTGCTCATAACTGGGATTACTTGTATATCTGCTCAATCTGTTGACTGAGTTAGCTATATCAGGTCTAGTGCAGTCCATGAGGTACATGAGACTACCTATGACCCTAGAGTACTCAAGTTGTTGTACACCTTCTCCGCGATTCTAAAGATTTGACACCACCTCCATAGGTGTTCTCGCGGTGATATTATTTCCCTTGTCAAACTTGTCAAGTATTTTCTCGACATAATAACTCTGGGAAAGAGAATATCCATCTTCATGTTTGGTGATCTTCATCCCAAGAATCACATCTGCAAAACCTAGGTCTTTCATCTCAAAATTTCATGACAACATTTTCTTGGTAATTTTGATGTTATTGTTATTACCAACAATTATAATGTCATCTACGTAGAGACATAATATCACATAGTTTGTATTGTCTCCTTTTACGTAGACACATTTATCGCATTGATTTGTTTTAAACCCATTTGAAAGCATGACGCTATCAAATTTTCGTGCCATTGTTTAGGTGCTTGTTTTAATCCATACAAGGATTTCACAAGTCTACACACATTCGTTTCTTTACCTGGAACTACAAACCCTTCAGGTTGGTCCATGTAAACCTCCTCTTCTAACTCTCCATTTAGAAAAGCCGTTTTTACATCCATTTGATGGATCTCTAGATTATATAATGCATCAAATGCAATTATTAACCTTATCGATGTTTTCCTGGATACAAGAGCGTATGTGTTGAATAAACAACACCTTCAGTTTGTTTGTAGCCTTTGACTACAAGTCTAGCCTTGTACTTACTACCGTACCATCAGCTTTCATTTTCATCTTGAAGATCCAATTGTGGCCTAGTGGTTTACAACCTGCAGGAAGATCCACTAGTTCCCAAGTATGATTATGCAAGATAGATTCTATCTCACTGTTCACCACTTCTTTCCAAAGATCAGAGTCTTGAGAAGACATAGCTTCCTTGAAAGTAATCAGATCATTTTCCAACAAGTATGTTAGGAAATCCAAGCCAAAAGACTTTTCTTTTCTAGCTCTTTTGCTTCGTCTAGGTGATTTTACATTCTCTTGAGAATCTCTATCTCCCGCATATCTCTCAACATTGGTTTCAATCAATGTCTGAGTTTTGTGTGGAAAGATTTCCTCAAAGAATGAAGCATCCCTAGCCTCAATGATAGTATTTAAATGCATTTCTGCATTATCTTACTTGTGTCCTAGAAACGATAGGCACTACTATCTTGCGCATATCCGATAAATACATAATCCACTGTCTTAGGTCATATCCTAGTCCGTTTAGGAGGAGGAATTGGTACATTTGCTAGACATCCCCAAACCCTTAAAAACTTGTAGCTAGGTGCGTGACCTTTCCACAATTCATAAGGCGTTGTATCCAACTTTTATGTGGTACTCTGTTTAGCACATAGTTGGTGAAAAACATAGCTTCTCCCCACAAATTCCGAAGTAAGTCGGAACTTATAAGCATTGCATTCATCATTTCCTTAAGCGTTCTATTCTTCCTTTCAGCAATATCATTTTGCTCGGGAGAATAAGGCGCGATGGTTTGATGAATAATGCCACTCTCAGCACATGTTTGTGCAAATGGTGACTCATATTCACCTCCTCGATCACTTCGAAGAATTTTAATCTTTTTATCAAGTTGATTCTCAACTTCATTCTTATAGTGAGTGAACATATCAATTGCTTATTCTTTACTTCTCATTAAGTAGACATAACAATATCTTGTACAATCATCGATAAATGTCATGAAATAATTTTTACCGCCTCTAGATTGTACATACTTTAGATCGCATACATCCGTATGGATCAAGTTTAACGGGTCGGTGCTTCACTCAATTGAGTGGAATGAAGACTTGGTTAATTTGGCCTCTACACAAGTCTCACACTTGTGTTTATGATTGATGTTAAATTTAGGTAATAGATTAAGAGACATTGGCCTTTGCAAGGACTTGTAATTCACATGTCCTAATCTACCATGCCACAAATGTAAAGACTCACAAGAATAATCAAATTTTAAAGTTTTATTAGCCACATTAGCAACAGTCATTACATTATTTTTGCTTGTGCTAGCCTCATTTGTTGCATTTACATCAACATCAACCTCTACACTAGACTTAGGCTAGGAGCTAAAGTCGTTACACTAAACTTGAAGAGGTTATTGGCCAAGTAGTCTTTGCCCACAAACATACCACCCTTGGATAGAATGACTTTGTCGGATTCAAAGACGAGCCGAAAGCCCTTCTTGTTCAGCACTGCTCCGTAGATAAGATTCTTTCGGATCTCTGGCACATGGAGCACCTCGGTAAGAATCAAATCTTTGCCGGAAGTCATGTTTAGCACAACCATCCATTTGCCTTCAATTTTTGAGACTGCTGAATTTCCCATGTAGCAGTGCTCGTCATTGACTAGTTGATAGGTCTTAAACATCCATTTGTTGGCGCATATGTGGCGAGTAGCCCCAGTGTCCACCCACCATTCCTTGGAGTTCCCACCAACAAGGTTCACCTCTGACACCACTGCAGTCAGATGCATGTCATTCATATCTGAGCTCAGGTTGTCCTCAGCAATGTTGGCATGAGCAGGCCTCTTGCCTTTGCCTCTGTTTGGGACTGCCTTCCTTTTACCATCATTGATTTGGCGTTGAGTGTAGTCCTTGGCCTTATGGTTAGGTTTACCGCACACGTAACAGTCACCGGTGAACCTCATGTTCTGAGTATCTCCATTGGAATCAAAAGTGTGTTTGCGCTTATTCCCGCGGGAACTATCCCCAACTTCAACCACGTTGGCCTTGGAAACCATACAGCTTGATTTCTTGTCAACTTTTCGGTTGTATTGCTCGATGCGCGGCCTCCTGATAAGATCCTCAAGACTCACCATCGTTTGCTTGTGCTTCAGATAACTCTTGAAGTCCTTCCAAGGTGGCGGTAATTTTTCAATCATCATCGCCACTTGGATTTAGATGAATTTTTAGATAATATTCACTATTATGTAATAAATCATGAAAAGACATAATTACATATGAAATATTAAAATATGTGATAAAAGAAAGGATAAATATGTGCTTTTGTAACATTTTTGTGGAGTAAATAATAATTATTTTGATTTCTTAGTTTTTGCATGAAAATTAATAGAATGAACTTTATAAATAAAACTTTTACTTTTTATTGAGTTAATTTAAATGCTTATATTAGTAATTTCATAAGGTAATAATATAAGTCTCCGAAAATAATATGAGTCATTCTTAATAAATTCATATTATTACCAAACATATTGAAATATATATGAACAATTTGGTTTCATTTTTCAAATTCGTTATTTTATATCTTAAAAATAAAACAAAATTTTAATACTTCGTTTCATTTTCATTGTTCATTTTCTTAAATATATTTTTCGGAGAATCCTTACTAGAAGAACAATCAAATACAAGATTCAAATTACGTTGTATCACTGGCTATAACATTGTGCAAAGCTGCTGCAAATGTTAGATCCTTCAATAAAATCTAATTTTAATGCCTTTTGAGAATGATAAAGCTGCAAACACCAAAGTTGTTAAGAACTTCATATTGTAAATTTGTAAATAATATAATAACGATGTAAGTTTTTAAAATATGATGTATATTATGTATATTTAACTTCATTTCATCCGTGTGTATATAGATATATATATATATATATATATATATGTATTCATTTATTTTAATAGACGCATTAAGGCGCATCCACACTCAATTTTTTTAAAAATTGACGCACTCACGCACCTCCATTTGCATCCGCATCTGCTCGCTCATCGTACATATGTGATCTAGACAAACACGCCACAATCTGATTTTCCTTCTTGTTTATGCACAAGGATCACATGGTGCTCCTAAAGCAGATGGCAGAGCAACGGACTATAGGACCAACTTCTTTTTTCTATATAACTTTGGAAGAACTGCTTGACATTACCTACAATACCAACATATAACAAAATTATGTACCAATACAACATAACTAAATTACACAGCAACTGATAATCAAGTACTTTTAATAACTCATCAAGTATTTAATAACTAATAATCAAGCACTTCCAACATGTCAAGGTTTTACATTTTCTCATTACTTCATTGTAACTTCATAACAACTACTTGAGCCACAGATAAAATTCCTCAAATTCACAAAAAATTCTCCCAAAAAGTAATCACTCAGAAGTTAAATCCAATGAGGGAGTCAAATCATCCCAAACATAATATCCACATCCCCTTAATCATGTGGCAAAATCAACAATCAATTCGAGCCAGCACGACAACAAGTACAATCTATTTGCTCACAATATCATTACAGACTAATACATCATATTATCACAAATATGTTCAAATTTTTGTCTTATCAGTAGAGTGAAAAACAATGTCGATAGCAAAATAGGGACTCCATACATGATGCATCAGTAGATGTCTTCGTCATTAAAGTCATCTTTGAAGGAGTTGAAGAAGTCGGCGTCGATGAGGCGGTGAAGTCCAGGTCAACAGGTCCCTCACTGAAGAAATCGAGAGAGGAATCATCATCTTCAACGTCACTCGCCATTGTCACGCTCCTCTGTATCGCCGAATAGTCCACATAAAATATGGAATTAAGTAAATATAGTTTTAAGGGTATTTGAGTAAATTACTCATATTAGGGACTTAAAAATAACTTATTTTTCAAATGAGAACTGTAGAGTTTAGATAACTCAACTAGGGACTGAACTTGAAGAGCAATTATGATTTATGAATTTTTCTGTAAGTCCCCATAAATAATCCAGGTGATTTATTTTATAAACATTATATAATAATAAATTAAATATTATGTATTCTGGTTTTAAACATTTTAATTGTACGAAAATAAAAAATAAATAACATTTTAAGCTACTCAAACAACATCCGCTTATCAAAGGACGCTTGGAGAGAGTAATATTATTATTATTATTATATAAATAATAACTACAGGTCATGAGTACTTGGGATTTGGGAATCAGCCAACTTCCTTGATTTAATAGCTACCTCACAACCGTATAATCAGGAAAGTGAGTTGGAAAAATTATTTTAGTGACACTTTATAAATATTAAATATATTACGTTTTTTCTCATCATGTTTTATTGATATGGCTAGGGGTGTAAATAAAAAGAATATTTTTACGAACTTTTTGAGTATTACATTTTTTCTCATCATGTTTTATTGATAGTGGCTAGGGGTTTAAACAAAACGAATATTTTCACGAATTTTTCGAGTCGGCTCGAAAAATATTTGATTTGTATTCGAGATTCTTAAATTCGATCCGAACTTGAGCATGTTTGAACTTTTTTTCGAGCCGAACTCGAGCACATATTACTTTGTGTGATAGTTCACAAACCGCTCACGAACTTTAATATTTTATTAATATAATATAATTATATATATTAAATAAATATATTTCCAACCTTTCGGGTATTTATTTTCGAACAATAGTTCGAATTGCTCGCGAACATGTTCGAATCTTTCGAGTAGAACTCGACTCGTACTTTGATTCGTGCCGAACTCGAGCCAAATTTTTAAAACTATTCGAACTTTAAATCGAACTCCAGCTCGAATATGACTATTTCGATCCGAATTCAAACCTTTAAATTTTCTGCATATTCGGCTCGATTCGATTCGTTTACATCCCTAATAGTGGCACGACAAAGCCAAACTTTATTTAGGTTGCATTTTGGATTAGTTATGCAGAACATTTCTAGTTGTTTTTGCTTAAAGTTTGGGGGAAAAATATTATTAAGTAAAAATATCGAGAGTTTAAAAAACTTTAATTTATTACAAATTTATCACCATATAGGTTAAAAACTGTCAAAAACATTTCGTGATCTGCTTCTCTTTTTCTATTTTTATTTGCTTTTCTAGACAAGCAATATCAGTAGCAAGAAATCAAAAATCTAATATATTATTTTTTGACCGAAGAACAGATAAGCATTTTTTATATATCTAAAAATAGATATATATATATATATATATATATATATATATATATATTTGTATATGTATGTAATACCACCATAGTTTCAGACAGGGAAGGCCATTGTTTTATGATAGAGATACACAAGACAATTACGATATTATCTGACGTTGCCCACACAACCAACTCCCTCTTTTTTAATTAGTTTTTGGAAAAAAGACAAAAGTGTTGAGTATACTAATGTAATAAAAATATATATTATGGTTAGGATTTGATTCGAGAAATAAATATGGGATTCCACGGACTCGGTCAATGTACCCACAAGAGAGGCCCTTTCTCAAAATAATTTGTTTTTCTAAGTTTTATTTTAAATAAATTATTAGATTTTGAATATTCTATCCTCAAAATTTTCAAATTTCTAAATATATTACATGTAATTTTCTATCATTGTTAAATTATTTGTTATATTAATATTTCCAAATTTTTTTGGTGTATTTTTTAACCAAATAATTTGATTTTTTTTCCATTGTGTAATTTTCTAACGTTGTACATTTGGAATAATTGAAATTAGACGTCATTTAAAAAATGTGTAAAAATGCATAATAAAAATTAAAATAATGTGACCAATTCAATTTGTCCATTTCTGCGAATCCCCACCTTAGATGCCCTTTTTTCAAACCTATAACCAGACAGTTGTTTGTGGACCAAATGCATTCTCATGAAAAGTTAGATGCTAATTTAACATTAATATTTCCATAATTTGGTGTATTTTTTTTTAAAAAAAATAATTTGATTTATTTCCAATTTCATAATTTTCTAACGTTGTACATTTGGACTTCATACTATAACTGAAATTGTACGTCATTTCAAAAATTTGTACAAAATCAATTAAAATAATGTGATTAAAAGAAATGGCTATAATTTAATTTAGTTGCATGAAAGCAACCAAAGGCAGTACATGAATTCTTACATCATCTTGTTTTTGCCCGACGAGCTTTATCATACTTTTTCCCACGAAATAAGGCATGAAATGGGACACGAACTAAATAAAGTGATGTACTAATTGATGGTTGAATAACGCATAAATCCAAAAGTAACTAATAATCTTGTACTACTAATGAAATTTGGTAACTTATATAAATAATATAAAGAATCGAATCAGATTATGTACATATATATATATCAGTTTTCTTCAAGAGCTTATTCTGATTATAATATTCTATTTAATCTCTTTGGATGAATGATGTGTGTATAACCCTATAATATGTTTATTATAAAATATGTAAAAAAATTTTAAATGTAAAATATGGCATCAAGTTATAATAGGACAAAATATAAAGTGAAGCCCTTTTATTAGGTTAGTTTGCGGGTGCCAATAATTATAAAACGGGCCACTTTGGGTCGGGTATATCATAATCTTGGGTCCTACCTTTTGGTGGTATGCGAAAGGAGAAAATTTGAAGACATTCCACTCAATTGCTGTGGGCCCTATTGTACAAGCACATTAGTACACGTTTTTGGCCCATAAGTACTTCGCCACGTACGATGAAATAAAATATGGGAAAATTACAAAGAAGTATTCTTGCGACAAACATAATCTACTTAAGTCTTGAGAAAAAATAATAGTGCAGAAAATCCAAGTTTGATAAACTTTTAATCAAATAAGTACAATTTCAAAATGTCAAATCAATTTGGTGTTTTTTATGACTCTTTTACCCCTCAATAGTTAACCTCAATATAATATTTAAATTATCTTTTATATCCTTATACTTATAAAAATTGGCATTTAACTTCTTCTTTTTACAAGTCCTCGTTTTTGCGATCATTGGCACAAAATGGTATCGGAGCCATTAGAGTCAACATCAAAGCAACATTCAAGGAGGGAATTGATTCGCCTCTCAACCTGGCGATCTTTGACAATCTGAATCTCAAGGACTCTTGTTTGGGAGCAGTTGCAGGAAATTTGTATTCGGGAAAGATGGCTTTCACCATCTATCCTAGAATTGCATACAATTTGGGAGAGATTTCAATAAGGTTCTAACTTTTCATCAAGATTTTAAAAGAAATGAGTTGATGAAAGAAAAAACAGGCCTTACTCGATCACCTACAAGGTGTCATACGCACTCTCGAATATTCATCATTCAGAAGTATTCTTGATAAATGAATTTATTGAAGTCCCCAGAATCTTCGAGGATTTCGTCAAAGCAGTACTGCCGGACATCATTGATACTCCGACAATATGAAAGATCGACATGAGGATACATGATCAACATGTTCTGAACAGAAGCATCAGCCTTATGATCGAGCCAAGAAGGATGTCTTTCCAACAGGATATGTTAATCAGCAACTATCCGAGGGAAAAACAGAAGGCAGTCTCGAGCAGAATTCAGAAAATCCATGATGTATTCAAAACAACAGGAAAGCTGAAATGTCCAGAGGACTGGAGAAAAGTGCAGATAATTTTTGACATTACGGAAAAAGATAATATATTCCCTTGTGATATCCTCTACTATTTGCAACAACCTATAGTTGGCAAGTATCAAGGAAACCTTCAAATTGGTGAAATTGATCTAACAATTGAAGGAACTGCCGGAAGAATCCCAGAACAACTTATTCTAGGGATTGAATTTCTCGAGGAACATAAACCTTGGGAAAGATTGCAAGATGGAATGGAATTCACGGTGGAAGGAAAAAGATATAGGATCAGATGACCACCAACCCATTCTCCATATACATCTCCGTCGGTATGTTATATGAAAAATATCGGGCATAATATTTTGCATCTTACATTGACCCAGGAGCTGGAATATGTACTGCTAGGCGATATATATTTCCCAAAGAAGTTGGTGAGAAATTACCAGGCATTGCCGGAAGAGACTCTTCCAAGAGGATCCTTATCCTTAATAAAGGGGTCCATGGAGCAGAAATAATCATCGGCGAGAGTAGGTAGTACCCCATGGTACAATGTCAAGACTCCACCTATTTATTTCCATGATACAGGAGCATATATGCTGTTAGGAAACAATTTCCTATAGACATTCAAGAGATTCACACAGGAGAACGAGACAGTGAGACTTATTTTCACAACCTTTTGTGATCATAAGATTATTGTGCAGAGACTATGGGAGGCGTTTCACAGAAAATTCTCCATTAGTTTTCGCAGCAAACGTGGTGATGAAGCAAAACTTCGACACCCAAAGATGAAGGATCAACAGAAATTTGGAGAAGCAATCCTTCAGTTTCGACAACAAGGCCCTACTGAAAAGGATTCTCAAACTTTTGACTGGGTTAATATTATGTCTTTCAGAGAACAGAATGAGGAAGAAGTGACTCCAGAAACCCTGTTGCTACTAAAAAAGGCATACAAGATAAAGTTTCACAACCTGAAGCTACCCTCGAAGAGCAAATTACTCCAGAGGATGTGAAAAGGAAAATTCAAAAGAACTACAACAAGGATGGAATAAGAATGAGCTCAAAGCTACTTTGCAAGTAAAAGCTGGAAAAGAAAATAAGTTCGTAAGATTCAAACCAATCCCCATGAATATGGAAGATCGGATGGATATGCAGATGATACTTAAGGAACATCTTGACCTTAAGTTAATCTCAGCGGGTATTTCTCCATACAACAGTCCAGGATTTCTTGTTCGGAATCATGGAGAAATCAAACGAGGAAAGCCAAGATTGGTGATCAATTATAAAGGGATCAACGGAATTTTGGAGTTCGATGGATATTTTATCATAAGCAGAGAACATTTGGTAAATAGCATCAAGAATGCCAAAGTGTTTTCTAAGTTCGATTGCAAGTCTGGATTTACCAGATTAAAATGGAGGAGGCAAGCAGAAAGTTTACAACATTCTCCACACCACAAGGATATTATATCTGAAATGTTATGCCAATGGGATTGGCAAATGCACCCCAGATATATCAAAGAAAGATGGATAATCTTTTCAAAGATTACTTCAGCTTCATGTACATCCTCATAGCGTCAAAAAACATGAAAAAACATCTTAAACATTTGGAAATCTTTTCAGATGTTTGTTACAATGAAGGATTAGTGCTTTCCGAAAAGAAAGCAGTGATTGCTACAAGACAGATCGAGTTCCTTGGAATCGTGATCGACGAATCTGGAATCATCCTGCTTGTTGAAAAAGTACAAGGATATCCGGATGAACTCAAGGATTTAAAGCAACTTCAGAGTTTTTTAGGAGTTGTTAATTTTGCTGGAATGTTCATCAACAATCTAGCAAACCACAGGAATGTGTTCAGTCCACTACTCAAGAAAGATGTTAAGTTTGAGTGGAATGAAGATCACAGACAAGCTGTCAAACAGCTTAAAGAGGTTTGCAGGCAACTACCAAAGCTTGCAATACCAAACGACGAGGATGAACTGGTATTATATACAGATGTCAGTGATCATTGGTGGGCTGCAGTACTTATGAAAGCCACACCATATGGGGAAGCGCCATGCAGATATTGCAGCAGTCTATTTGACTGCAGTGAAGTCTTTAGATGGCACATCAACGAGAATGAATTCTTCGCAGTTCGAAAAGCTTTTAAGAAATGGCCAGTTTTTTCTATTAGCAAAGAAATTTATCTTGAAAATAGATAATACGAGTGTCAATGCCTTTTTAAAAAAATAAAATTGAATCAAAACCAGAAAAGGCTAGACTTTTAAGATGGCAAGCTGAATGTCAATATTATGATTATGATATTGTCATTGTGAAATATGATAAAAACATTCTTGCAGATTTCTTAACAAGAGATGGAAGCGAGTGAAGCCAATTCCATCATAACGAGATCAAAGGACCTCAGAGAAAATCTGGAGGAGCTAGACAAGCAGATCAACGGCCTAGTTATTAATTCTCAGGTCATGGGTCAAGTACAGGAAATGGATCTCACGAAGGTCCAACAGGCTATCTACCATACATGCTCACACCTGTTTATAGGACAATCTTTATATTCCCATCCGATGGGATGCTTCAGGGGTGAAGCTAAAGTCGTGTTTCAGAGAGCCGGACTCCTCAACCGGTGTGGGGGATTCAAGTACCACCACCACGAGTCCTAGTATTGATCCTTCTGGGGAAGATACAGAAGGAAAAATTGATTCCAGGTATTAAGGATATCTGAAGAATCAAGTCAACCCAGCACCTCAGGGGTTAATGAGGGAGCGATTAATCTTAGGCCAACGGCGGGCAAGTCTAAGGTTAATACTAACGAGATTAAAGTTTCCCCAACTCCCCCCTTTGCACGAATATCAAAAAACATGGGAGAAACTCTATACAAGAGTGGGTGTAATTCCTGGAAAAATAACTGCAGATTGGTCAGGAAAATACCCAAGAATGTGGATGCATCCTGGTGTCAACCAGAAAGTGTTATCGAGTGGTTCGATTTTGGTTGCCTAGCCTCAATCTTTACCACAACACCAAGTTTTTCGGAAATCATAAAATTACCGGAATGGATATACGAAGGGGTGTATGTGGTAAAATAATCATACACTCGGACGAGGAGATGTTCTGGAGCTAAAATTCTTAACTGCAGCCCCAGAAATTACAGGAAAAGGCCTTCATCCTAGCTTCCATTTCATGAAGCTACAAAGGCCTAACTTGAAGGCGATGGACCAAATAAAACCACCGCCCGAAGGAACAACACTAGTTTCCCCGCTCACAGAGGACGACGTCACTACCAGAAGAGCATGGGGATTATGGGTCTGTCTCACTGAGATGGACAAGGTCAAGTATCCGTTCAAAATTTTCAAAAAAACAGCAAACAGATCATTTATGGTTAAACTCTATGACAAGCCATACTACAAAATTTGCCGAGGAGATCTTCGAAAAGAAAAGGCAAATATTGTGGGACAACAAGATTCCAGCGACCAAAGAAACCTGCCGGAAGTTCTGCAACATGGCTCATGTTGGAAGATGGCAGGACTACATCTGTCCGAGCTGCCCAGAGCAGAAAGAACCTCTGTTCGGGAAAGGATTCTCTGTCAAGAGGGACCAGAAAAAAGACGACAAAGCAAGACCAGGAAAACGTGGAAGATTCCCACACGGACTACAAAGACCAAATTTCTAGGGACCACAGGGAGACAAGAGTCATGTGACTCTGACGAGGACCACTACCATTATCAAAAGAAAACAAAATGGTAAGACAACCTCTTCGGCCGAAAGTCGAAGGGACCACAAGATACCAAACAAGAGAGAAGACACATGCAATGACGTCTGATTATAAACAAGAATTGAATTCTGGATTTCACATCCACCTCTAGACTTCTATAAATACCAAGGCATCCAGGAAGCTAAGGACGTCGAAAATTCACCATAGTTTTCTGAGAATAAAAATTAGAGTCTCCAAGCTTTGTAATTGTTCAACTTTCATAGCTTGGTAATATTTCTTTTCTTTTCTTTCTTTTGTAATCGTTTGTATTGTTTTGTTTGGGTTTTAGTTTATGTGTTCTTGAGTCAAGCATCATCTATATGAGAGGCTAAACAAGTCTGTCTCCTCCCAAAAGGATACGTTTTATGTATTAGATATTATAAGTATCCCATAGTAAAAATAAGGTTGTTGCCCATCTATCTCCCAGGTTTCTTTAAATCTTTCTTATATCTTGATTATACGTTACGCCCTAAGGTAGGAAACGAATTAGGGTTGTGTAGTGCGGTTTCTGAAAGAGTCGGATAATTGGCAGACTACCTCGCCTGTGAGCTGAGGTTGGATGGTGAGTAGCCTTTCATAAAATAGTTTGGAGGCAGTAAGTTTCGACTGGTGGCTTTGCTACCCACCTCACCCGGTGTTGTTATGGTCAAAATGGTATATTTTAGTTTGTTAAAAATTTATTGTAATACGGAAGCATGATGGACCTGTTATTTATTTTTAATATGATCTTCAAATCGGGTTTTGAATTATATTTAGAAGAACGTTATATGAACTGTGAGTCCTTTGCAAAAGTATGCTCTTGGGTTTATCCCGAGATGACAGAAATTGAAGAATCTCATGTTCATAAAATGCTGTTGTTTGGTGAATATTAGGATAAAGAAGACGATAAACAGTATATAGAGGCAATTTTGATCTTTAAACATTTTCCTAGGGTTAAGAATTCAATTTTATTAAAGGTTGGATGGACCGCATGGACCACTTGGACCACATGGGTTATTATTGTCATTTCCATCATGAATGAACTTAGATAACTAATATTTTTTCGCTGGACTATGATAGATTAAGTTCAGAAAAGAATACCGGCCCGTAATTTTCCCAAAATTCAATCATCGATATAAGTATGAAAATGTCACAAGCCCATAAAGAAACCAAGCGCAATCATTGTAATTTGAAAAAAAAAATAGCATAACAAATGTACATTTTGTATGTAACCAAGTATTATAAAATTTTCATCTCTTATTTGGCACCAATTGAGATTACAACTACTTTTTTAATGCTCAAAACAAGTAGATTTTCAACATAGAGTGAATATATGTTAAAGACAACATAAGTACATTTTAATACTTTCCGACAATCGTTGTTGTTTGGCCTCGATTGAGACTATTATTGCTTCTTTTTTTTTTGCAACAATTGTGACCTACTTATCTGAATAGACAACGAGTACCTTTCAAACATAAGAGGAGCATATTTATAGCATAAAATATGTACATTTTATAAGTAAACCAAGTACTATGAAAGTTTCATCCCTTGTTGGTAACAATTGAGATTTGTTTTTCGAAAGACATAACGAGTGCTTCGTGTGCATAACCCGAGTATATGTCAGGTGTAAAATTGGTACTTTTTCAATACAAACCAAGTACTATGGAATTATATTCTCGTGTGGGCGGGCAACCACCCCTGTTGGCTTCAACTGAGACTACTACTGTTTTTTTAACGCACAAAACAAGTACATTTTCAACACAAAGTGAGATATATTAAAGATAACATAAGTACATTTTAATACTTTTCGACAATCATCTTTGTTGCCCCGACTGATATACAACTTCTTTCAGCGCATAAAATTAGTACTTTTGGAACACAAAATAAATATATGTTAAACACGATAACAAGCCCATCTGAGTTGCAATTGCTTTCAATACACACAACGAGTACTTTTTAAACGCAAACTGAGTATCTTTTAATTGTAAATAATACAAACCAAGTACTGAATTATCATTCCTTGTTTTGCCCACAATTGAGATAATTGCTTCTCAACACATACAACGAGTACTTTGTGGACACATATTGAGTATATACGATATGTAAAAGAAGTACATTTTGAATACATATCAAGTACTTTGAAATTATCATTTCTTTTTTTACCCCAATTGAGACAATTATTTTTCAACACACATGATGAGTTTTCTGAACCCAAACTAAGTATATTTGAAATATTCAACATGTACTATTTGTATACGAACCAAGTACTTTTGAATTACCATTCATTGTTTGGCCCAAATTAAGACAATTATTTTTCAACACACACAACGAGTACCTTGTGAACATAAACTGAGTATATGAGATATGTAAAATAAGGTACATTTTTATTACTAACCAAGTACTTTGAATTTATCATTTTTTTTCTTTTGCCCCAGTTGAGACAATTGATTTTTATACACACAACAAGTATGTTTTGAACCCAAACTGAATATCTTTGAAATGTAAAATAGTGTAATTTGGAATACAAACCAAGTACTGAATTATCATTCGAGTACTTTTTGAAAGCAAAATGAGTATATTTGAAATGTCCAATATGTACTTTCTGAATATGAACCAAGTATTTTTGAATGATCATTTCTTGGTTTGGCCTCAATTGAAACAATTGCTTTTTTAAGACACATAACGATTACTTTTTTAACGCAAACTGAGTATCTTTGAAATGTACATTAAGTACTTTTTGAATACAAACCAAGTACTTTTGTGTTGTATTATACTTTGACATCCTACCTCTCGACTACAATCGTAGTTGCGGGCCTCATTTTCATCACCCACAAAGTGCTGAAACGCCATGTAAACAGGGGCCATGTCGAACTAAAATGGTTTGAAATGAAGGCAAGTATTGTCCGAAACAATTGAATACTGTAGAGATGCCAAAAAGCTTAACCAAATCAGTAGCATAAATTTATTTTTTACAACAAAATCGACAACCCACTTCTAAAAAATAAAAAATTTACAAATAAAAATCAGATACTCAATTCAAAAAACTTGATAGTTCATAGA